>QGSO01001092.1:0-42545 GCA_011037825.1 Carya cathayensis
TTATCAAAATAAATAGAGTCTAAGCTACAGTGTTGGTGTTATTTTAATATAGTCTAAGTTAGTCTTTTATCCATCAAAATTCAATCTATGCAGAGCCATAACTCTAGACCCTGTATTTCCAGATGTACGTTTATCACATAACATATTCTTCATTGGTAATCATAGTCTTGTGCTTTCCATGCAGCTTTTTTTTTTTATCGATAATCAAGAAATTTTATTCAACATAAAGCGCAAATCCCAAGTACACAGGGCGTATACTTGAAAAATACCTAACTAGAGTTTACAACCGAAATAAGAAAGTCATGGACAGTTAGTCCATTACATATAATGGCTCCCACCCAAGAAAACAAAGTTTTGAAGAAAAAAACTTTCAGCTCCCCCACTTTCCATGCAACTTGGCAACAACATTTAAGGATAATTTAGAAATAGTAAAATAGAAACACATTTTGAAGGCGGTAACTTTTCAATATGCCAACACTGTCAAGTGGGAATAAATGAGATGCAGTATTCTTAAATTCTAAAAAGCCTATTTATGCTCAAGTGTCATTACAGTGTCCAGGTAGTGAATTCGAAGGCAATAAATTCAAGATACTCAACCGTTTTTGACAATTCACTACCCATTTCCATAGTACGCAGGCAAAGCGGAATTATTTCTATTGAGAGAAGGAAACTAATAACCTCGGTATCATCAACCTGGCAAAAGAAAAATAAAAAACTCTTTCAAAACATTGTAGTCATGAGTAATCAGATTTATGAGTAATCTTTAGTGCATGTGATTGCATGTAACTGTGAGAGAGGGAGGGGAAGAGGTAGACACAAGAGGGAGTATGTGCAAAAGTGCAAGTAAATGTTAACTAACTAAATAAGCATGAATTAACTGAGACTCATTGCAGATTGACTATATAGCATTTGGTTATGAATTTCATATAATATCCTCTTCAATATAGTTAGAATAATTTTCTATTTCTTTTTCTTTTAAAACATTCTTTTTGGCATTGTAAGTTCTTATTTTATATTTAACTCTTAAGACAGAAATTAAGGAGTTCAAAGTATACCGGTTTCTTGCCCCTGACCCCCTCATTTATTTTCTTAAGTAGAAATTTCCTGGTTCATCATGCTATTGCTTTAGGTTTACATAAAACCACATTGATCTTAGAAAAAGTTGAGTAGCCCTCATATGTCTTACTCTTTATTCAATGCCCCTGCCCACTCCCTCAGGGACTTATAAGCTATGGATGAAGGGTTCCAAACCATGTTTTTCTCTAGGATTGATGATATCTATGCATTGTTCCTCTCCTCAGATCGTATGTTGCATTACACCTCAAATGTGCTAGGCATGTCAATATTCTACAGCAGAATTTAATGTGTTTGAACATAATGCAACTCCATACCTTTACTAAGGCACCAATGACACCTAAGCTAGTCAGCCTCAAGTACTCGAATGGCCTTGACTTTCTTGTTGTATTGAGGAAGGGGTACAAATATAACGGTATATGCACTGTAAATGAAAAGATCAGTTGGAAGCCACTTCCTGAAACCTGAACATACTAATTAATAATTATAACACATGCCTGTTGTGGACTTTCTAGCAGATGATCTTCATTATGGAGAGGCCATAAGCTTCTCTATTTCTTTTTTTATAAGTAAAATAAAAAATAATCTTCTCTATTTCCTTTTATGGTTAATATCTAAGCAATTATGAACAAATAAATCCCCCATGCCTGCAAAGTCATTTCCTAAAAAAAATCCTCCATTCTCTCTTCCTACACGAACAAATAAAGCAAAAGAAACTTTTTCACAAAATCCAATACATACATACAACATAGGACAAAGAAAAAATGGCAATTCAATAGACCGGGTTGGAGGATTTTCCTATAACTGGAGGAAATCTTTTTCCACCAGAATATGAGGTGCAACAATGTTAAGACATAGATAGCAAAGGCTATCTCAAGAACACAATGGTATGAATGTTTTTCACACATTCAAGGTTTGTTCCCTTAAACCTCAAACTAAAAAGGAAATTTGAAACTAAAGTCACCTTACATGAACACGGATTTATCTCAACTGAACTTCTAAAACACACACTCAACACAAGTAAATCTTCACCATTGGTACCGATGTAATTCAATCACCAAAACCCATTTCTATCAAGATTAGGGCTTTTTCTTTTCTATTTCATTAGCTAACTTGGGTATATTTTCATTGCTAAAATTGAGAAATAATTACATATCTAAAACCCTAATCTGGAAAATCAGAATAAAAGAGAGGGATTTAATTTTGGGGATACCTCACCGTGGAATATTCTTGGGTTGTTGGCGTTGGGGGCCTCGGTTGGATCTCACCGGCTCATGGTGGAATATTCACAGTGAGGGAGGGACAGTGTTGTTGGCTTGATGGAGGCGTTGGGGGTGAGTCTAGGTTGATCGACGTAGGGGAAAGTGAGAGAGGGACGCGGAGGAGCTGTGGGCAACCATGATGTCATGCGTGGAGATGGCGACGACGGAGCCCTAGCCTAGAGAGAGAGACAGAAGAGAATGGAAGGGAGAGAGATTTGACAGAGGGACAGTCAAACCGAGAGGGATGAGTTGCGTCTCGTGGTGATGGCGCTGCATCTCGTAGTGGTGGTGCTGTGTCTGTGGTGGCGGTTGTGAGAGAGGAAGAGAGTGAGAGAGAGACAGAGTTTTCCATTTGTGGGGGAGGGGAGAGTCGGGAGATACGGCATTTGGACTTTGGAGGGAGGGGGAGATCAGACGGGGGGAAATATGAGAGGGAATTAGGGATCTAAGTGATCCAACGGTGGATATTTAAAATCTCAAAAACTATTTATTTGCGGCAACTTAATTTCCATGGAAAAATCTTTTTTGTTTTCATGAATTTTTAATTGTCTAATGTGATTACATGATAAAATGTTATTTTCTTTTTCCGCAAATGCTATTTGTGACATTAGGTAAGTATTTTCCACCAAATCTTGCTCGTGGACATGATTTCGTGGAAAAAATCATATTTTTTTCTCCACAAACAGTTTTCATGTTATTAGCTAAGTATTTTCCATGGATGTAGAGCATGGAAAAAAAACTTCATGGTAAAAACCCATATTTCTTGTAGTGTGAACAGTGCGTTAACAACAACTGTGATGGCATGTGAGGGACACGTGTCACCTTGGGAGTATGGCGGTTGGTCAGGTCTAAAGTAATTGGTGGCTCTGGACTCAGAAAAGCCACACATGGTGGCAGAATACCTGTTGGGGTCCTTGGTCTAGACCCAAAACACCAAGTCCTCCACGCCAATGGTGGCCTTGTGATGACCGAACCTTGGTTCCTCTCTTGCTTGGTTCACGTGCAATGGTGGTCAATATGACCACTTGGGGATGGTAGGGTTAGGTGTTTAGGCTAAGATGGGTGTATGGAGTGATGGAAAACGGAAAGGGTTGTGTGGTTCAAGGGTGATGGGCGCACGGCACAAGCGTGTGCTAGTGTAGGCGCCACTTGGAAGACATGCTTAGGGTTTGGAAGATGTGTTTAGGGTTTGGAAAATGAAAGATGGATGGCTAGGATTGAAGATGAGTGATGTGGAGGGAATTGCTAGGGTTGGCCGAAATTTGGTGATGGAGAGATTTTAGGAGGATTCCTAAAAGCTTGGAAGATGATTTCCCTACAATCTTGCAGATAACTCTCTTAAAATCTTGGGATATGATGGAGATGTATATGGTCGGTTATGGGAGTGATTTTAGGGATCAATTAGGGTTCCTAAATTATAGGTGATTGAGCTGAGATATTGCATATTTTAGCTATTTAAAACCAATGTATTTCAATTGCCTCGTGACATTATTTATTGGTTTTAGATGAAAAAAAATAGTTAATAAGCATAAATTCGAGTTATGATTTTTAATTGATTAATATCATGTTTATGCTTAATTTTATAACTATGATTTAATTGGACAATACTTCCTCACATATATAATATTTTTTTTAATAATCTATTTTCTTTTTAATTTATTTCGAGTGTATTTTTATTTCTTTATTTTCAGCTTAAATAAAATTCACGAGATCAAACGGTGAAGCTTTTACGTAAAGTCAAGAAGCAGTTTCACGTGTTGTCTGGGGGTGCTTTCGGTGGGCTAGTTGGACGTAAAAAGGAGACGGAATTGGGTGCAGAAATTAAGGATAGTTTCTTGCATGTTGTCTCATGCAAGACCTTCCTTTGTGTGACAACACTCCATACTAAAAATAGAAATTCTACAACCTTTCCTGCATCACTATGCAAATCATTATGTTGTCTCATGCAAGACCTTCGTTTGTGCGACAACACTCCATACTGAAAACAAAAATTCTGCAACCTTTCATACTTGAAATGGATCCAATGTTGTTTTTCATTGAACACGAGCCATTTACCTCGCATCAAAGGTTTGTGGAGATCCACCGCCACCCTTGTTCAGATGACATGCAGAGCAATGGCTCATATGACATGGAGGAGATTGTTATGCCATTACATGAATACATCAACAGCCCTATAGCACTTGATATTGTTCACAATGGGGCCACATTCCAGGTTGCAGGATTGACAAATAACTCATATCTAGAGGAATCGCATGAGGTGCGCCATTGTGTACAGAAGTATGAGATTCTTGGTGAACATGTGCTTCAAGTTGCAAAGAAGAGGTTAGATGATATGTTATATGTTGGGCTCACTGAGGAACACAAAGAATCTGCAACAATGTTTGCCAATGTGGTTGGTGCACAGGTGATTTCCCAGTGGGGAGCATTGTACATGAGTAGAGAGTGTAGCTAACAACAAATCAGAACAGAGCTCTTCGTTCTCAATTTCTGAGCTTGAAAATGATGACCATCAGAATAGCAGCATTGACCACAACGCAGGTCAGGTGACTTCAACTGAAAATGACGAAGCAACGAAACAAAATATGACGGTGGACAGACTCATGGAAGCTTATGAAGTCTGCATCTCCAGTTTAAGAAAGGAGTAAGCAGCACCGAAAGCATCACCTTAAGCACACAGAAACACACTCGGACAGCAGAAAACTTGGACCACGGACAGCACCTTCACCTCAAGCTGAAATCATGGCACCCCAATGCAACTCACGGCACAACCAGAAAATGCAGAAAAGTTAAATTCAGCACACAACAGCAGCTCACCGATTTGGAAAGATGAGAGCACATGCAGAAAACATGGAGCCCACACACATGCAGCAACTTCAAGCTGGAACTCATTGACAGCGCACCTGCAGAAAGACAAAGCAACTTGTAACATGCAGTCAACACATGCACATGCAAAAAGGAAGAGAAGCAAAGTCATTCACGGATGAAAGCAGAGCAGCAGAAAAAGAAAATTAAACTTGGACATCAGCATCAATCACGGCACCGAAAGGAACCTGATGAAACACATGAAGACTCTATAAAATGAGGGGAACTTACAGACTGCAAGGGAGAACAGAGGAGAGACAGAACTAAAAAAAAGCTTAGTTTTCATTTTCAGTTTCATTTTCATTCGGCAGTTGTTGCTTCAGTTTCATGCTTCTGTTTTAGTTTTCATTCAGCAGCAGTTTATTTACTTTAGCATTCAGCACATTTATTGTTTTTTCTTTACATCTTGTTGGCTGCAGAGTAGAATAGAATAGAACATAGGGCAGCTGGCTTTCATTTGATTATTGTTTTTCATTTCCGGGTTGGAGAACAGTTCAGCGTCTTTGGTTTTATTTTCAGTTTCTTTTTCATTTCAGAATTAGTTCGGCATCTTTTATCTCTTTACTTCGTTCAGCATCTTTACATTTTATTTCTTTCTTTTGCATTTCTTTACTTTACGGTTTCTTGTTTCTTTTGAATTTTTTTTAGTTTTTACTTTTCTTGCTGTAAGGTAAAATATTTTTTTATTTTGAGTTTCCTTCTTTCGGTTCCAGACGTTAGTGTTAGAAGCCAGTTTTTTTAATCGCTATGTAATTTCAGTTTCTTTGTGTTCATCTAGGAAATAATTTCTTTGAGTGTTTATTTTATTTAGAAATTAACTTCAATTTGAGTGTGTATTTTATTTGAAAGTTTAATTTAATTGAGAGTTCAAATTCTTTTAGGATGCATTTTATTTAGAGCGTTTATTTTATTTGAGAAATCATTTTATCTGAAAGTTCAGATTTTTGGATTGGAGAACGCAATCTCCATTTTCAAACATCAAGTTTATTCCTTACAATTCCTATTTTTATTTAATTTCAGTTTAATGTCTTATATTTTCCTTGCACATTTAATTTCTGTCTATTTAAATTACTGTCATTTATTTTTTCTTGCACCTTTAATTTTTGTTCATTTAAATCATTATCATTTATTTTTCTCGCACTTGTAATTCCTCTAATTAGGTTAATGTCATTTATTTTCTTGCATCTTTAATTCCTATTATTTAAATTAATGTCATTTATTTTTCTTGCTCTTTTAAATTTCAGTCTATTAATTTCAGCAATTTTAATTTAGTTTCATGCATTTTAATTCTTTACTTTTCATCATTGCACTCAAATCCGACAAACAAATCTAAAAATATGAATCTAGTCCATGACTAGTAACCTCTCCATCCATTGCACATACCATTTATTTTTTTTCTTTCTTTGTGAAGTTTTTCACAATTTTTCAACGAGTTTAAATTTTGAGTAAATTTTCCCTGAGAAGACGATCTAGGAATTTATTCCTTATTATTACACGACATCCTCCTGCACTTAGGATAGCTTTTGTGCTACTCATTTTTGAGTGAGTCAATAGGAACCTTAATTGGAATATGGAGGGGGCGGCTAGGGCAAGTATGATGGAGCAACAAGTATGGAAAGTGGACTAACACTTGTGTGGGGCGATTTTGGGGCTTGGACGGATTGGATGAGCAAAAATCACTATGAACACCTCAAGAACAATGATGAACACGCATGAACACAATGAAGAACATGCATGAACACAATGAAGAACACTCAAGAACAATAGCAAAATACTAATGAACTTGAATGAACCAAAAGCATAAACAAGAATAAATCAATACTTGATTTACGGATTGCACAAGTAATGAATAGACCTCATAGATTGAAGAACACAACTTGGATTCATGAATTGCACCAAGTTGCAAGAAAAAGATAGATGAATCACACTTATTCAAAAAATTGCAAAGTGTGATTCTCTCTTTGGGATTCATGAATTGCACCCAGAAAACCCAAGTGCAAAGACACCGGTTTATGATCTCTCAAAAAATAGTCTTCCCTCTAGGATTTTTGTCAAAAGATCCTAAAGCAAATAAAAGAGGTCCTATTTATAAGTAAAACAAATTGGAAACCCCCAATAGGTCCCTAGAAAATAAATAATTAAAGCCAAATAAATAAATAAAATAAATAACAAGATAATGGCCATGGACCAAGGCTAGTCGTGCCATGCATGGCCCATGGTGGGCTAGGTGGTGCATGGTGGTCGGGTTGGTCCATGGTCAAGTGGTGCGGTCATGGCTTGCTGGGTGTTGAGCCATGGTGGTGCGCGGCATGGTTGGCTGATGCTGAGCCAGGGTGGTGCCGCATGGCTTGCTAATGGTGAGCCATGGTGGTGCATGGCATGGGCGGCATGGCTTGCTGAAGGTGAGCCATGGTGGTGCACGTTATGGGTGGCATGGCTTGTTGAAGGTAAGCCATGATGGTGCGCGGCATGGCCCAGGCTGGTGGCCTAGGCACTAAGTTTACAAGGCATGAGCTGGAGCCATGCGCTGGATGCCATGCCTGGTGGGCATGCCACTGACCTGCTCCGCAAGGCATGGGCTGGAGCCATGCGTTTGATGGCACGCCGCGAGGCATGCCACTAACCTGCTCTACAAGGCACGGGCTGGAGCCGTGCACCGGATGGTGTGCCTGTGGGGGCACGCCACTGGCCTCGCTAGGTGTTGTGGGGGTGCGTATGCATGCGCGCAGATGCACGCTCAAGGGCACGCGCAAGCCTGCACGCATGGTCTGTGCGCGGTCAGTAGCCTCCACAGTCGCCCGCTGCATGTCATGGTTTAAGCCAAGGCATGCAAGCAGGCTAGCCATGTGACTGTCCTGACCCTCCATGAGTCGTGCCGAGGTGTGGTCCCGAGCGGCGTTGTAACACATTAGTAAAGGTATTCCAGCACTGGTTTCTTTTTTTTCTTTTTTTTTTTTAAAAAAATTTATGAGCACAAACTTTAGGAGTGAATAATATTTAAAAACATCATTTTTATCTAGATCCAATGATAGTAATATTCTAACGACAAAAAACTGAACAAAAGGGACTTAAACGACGGTAGTTGCAGACGTACTCTCAGACCAAGTTTGAGCCATAAATCAGAGCTCAAGTTGGCCACTTACTTGATTGGAGCGTGCCAGTCCAATTGAGTGAGTGGGTCATAGAGTAAATGAGCCCCCTAGACATGACCACGCATCGGCGTACCATTGGACAGGCGAGGGGGCATCATCGACATCAGCCACCCCTTGTAGTGGATCTAGTTCCTCTGATGCAGCCTGGGCCCGGTGTGGGGACTAGTAGTCAACAGCCGACAAGTACATCTGCATGAGATGCACGGCCTGCTTGGGTGGATGAGGTGATCTCACAAATGACTGCACATATTGATCGACAGATCGTGGCTGTAGAGAAGCCTGTCACTGAAATAGCCCAACGCGTAGATATCCTTAATGACAAGGTTGAATTCTTGACTAAGGAGATACGGAGTATGAATTTCGTGAACAACACGTTCATCTGAGTGCTTTTTTCTAAATTCTATCATATTTTGTATTTTGCTTTTAATATATGTAAGGAACAATATTATTTAATATATTTATAGTTTTTTAATTTCAGTTCTCAATCCTCTTTAATATTAGATTTTCCAACTATAATACTAAATCACTGCAGTTCAAATATATATAAACATAAATATATTGTTATATATGTATATATAAATATATAATTATATATATAAACATAAGTATATATTTATATATAAATATATAATTATATTTTAAAAACTGTGTATATATAAATATATATTACAATTTTTTAGACTTGTTCACAAATTATGCACTTTAAAAACCACTTAATTTTTAAATTAGGGTCATATTTGACTTAAAGTTACAACTAACATTCGAACGTTAATTATTAATGTTCAAACCTTGGCACCAAACCATTTCACATTCGCACGTCAATAGCCTCAATGTTCGAACGTAAATGTAACGTTCGAAAATAATTTTCATCTCCGTTCAAACGTAAAAAAAAAATCTCATCTATCTTCAATGACGGTTTCCAATAACCGTCACAGAAAATACTTTTTATTGACAGTTTGGGGGCACAATTTTCTGCTCGTCACTAAAAACCAAATATGTTGTAGTGTCTGTTTTTACTAACTTCAGAATGGTCAAGAGCTCCAATTGGATTTTTTTCCCTTGTCAGTACTTAGTGTCATGATAAAGCTTTCAATCTTTCATTATCACCTTCAATTAAACATTTATTCCTTCTCGGTATGTAATGTCTTGATAAAGCTTTAAGTCTTTCATATAGAGCATTAAAATCATAGCAATATTCAATTTCTATCATAACTAAAATGTCTAATTTAGATATCTCTACCTTTTTTTTAGTTGGCACCGGGAGTCCAAAACAGCGCCCTAACTCATCACGAAGGTGCAGATCAGGCCTTCGGCAAGAAGTTTCCCACAAGTCCACATTGGATAATTCAAGGAAAAAAGTTGATGGTCCCTAGAAATTGTTCGCACCCAAGGATATTTGAACCTTAAACCTAGGGAAGCATACTCCTAAACCTAATGCCTTTACCACTTTGAGCACTTACTAAGTTACTGAGTGTCCTTGTCTTTTTATTGAGTTTTTTGAATTCCTCGGCTTATGTGTGGCCAATGAATCTCTGCATGTAAAAACTATTTACGTAAAGTATAAATATTTGGAAATACACTTTTTTTTTTTTTATATACACTTAGGGAGGAGGGTTTTGAACCCAAGACCTCAATTTTGGAGGCTTGGGGGTTATGCCATCAGGCCATAGGCCTTTGGCAGAAATATTCTTTTAATCTAATAAATTCTGTAAATTCTAGTTTACCCTTAATTCTCTATTTAGTTATGGCTTCTCGATACAATCTATGGGATTTTGATACCTCACAAGTATCAACAATATGGTGGTTCATTGATCAAACATTGGTTCTCCAAAATAATTTGACATGTACCATATCTTGGGATAGAATTTGAATATATATTAGCTGTAAACCATTAATATTAGCTGCTGAAGAATTTATTGAATCTTTCTAATTATGTTATGTAATTGGTATTTGAAACAGTGTTGAACTTGTAATATTTAATTACGTATGTTTTAAGTTAGTTTGTATTAAAACAAAATTCTGGTACTTAGTTGTAAGACATTTATTCTCCGCTGCGTGGTTTATTTGTACATATGTTGCATGTACACATACTTGGCACTTGACGATGGGATGTGTGACCCGTGTTGTCATCATCCTGATGTCTCGATTTCCATGTGTCCGTATGTGGGATTTAGGGGCGTCACATAGAACGAGACTCATAATTAAAGAAAAAAGAAAGAAGAGCGAATATCACAGTTTGACATGTCAAGGCAAATGTAAATTGAATTTTGGTGGGGTAGCGATGGGTAAGTGTTTTGAACATGTAGTTTGTATAGTTGACATATGTATTGCGAACAATGGAGTAAATTTGAGGAGATCGACTGGGCTAAACTATTTATATTGTTTATTGGGGGTTGTGTCATGTATTTAAGAACTCAACTATTATGATGAAATTGTACATGCTGAAATTGTTGTTCGGGCTATGGATTTTTGTTAGTAAAAGTTAGACTTGTTCTTATTTGGGATTAGTTGGCAGAGTTAGTTTGGCATGTGGTTTGTTATTAACACTTAGTGAATATTTTCTAATTTACGTGGTGTGACTATTTTGAGATCGAACTCAAGACTTTTAAAATATGCTGCAAGGGTCGGTTAAGCAGAGTTCATATATTAGACTTTGCATAAAAAGAAATGGACTGAAGTTGATTTTTGAAAAAATATGCATGTTTTCTTATGAAAAGAAAACTGAAACAACCTCATTTATTTGTTCTGCATAACTCATTAAATCTATATAAAAGATAAAAGTATTTTCTATCATGATTGGTATAGATCTCTGGTACAAATAAATTTAGTCTTCAACTAAACCTTTAGTTATTCTACTGCGATATACATTTACATGCATATTTTTGGAACAATTGCACTTCCTTGCAAAAATTGCACACCTGTCCCTTACCTAAAACCTGGATGTTGCCAAGCTTGGCACCACGAATCATCGCCAACTCGTTTACTGAGGAACAGGGCTCCACATAAACCAATGGCAACTAGATTACCAAAAAAAAGGCCACTCTAAGACAACCCCATCTCCTCCTTGTGCACCACCCCCCACGAACAAGACTGAACTGTAAGGCCCTCCAATGCAAGACACCACCATCAATGTAGGTCCACATTGAGCACTACCCATGTCCAAACCTCCACACCATGAGCCTCCTCTCACCAAACGTTTACACCACAAAACTCTCCTATGTTGGTCTTGCCATCTCTCCCTATATGTGTACATTGAAGCCCAAACAACAATACACTCATAGTATCATGGACATAGCCTCTGAAAAAGTCAATCATACTATGAGACCATCCACATGTTAGGAATGATAAGAGAAAAAGAGTAAAGCAAAAATGGATTCAATCAGTGACATCATAAGGCTTATGTGATTCTCCAATGCACCTATGTCCATGAAGCTACAGGGGACTTTATTTTAGTTGATAAGCAAATGCAATTCAACAGTACAATAGTTGTACATGAAAAATATAATATATATATAGTAAACCCTAAATAGCTGATTCGGGTGGATCAAGCCCAAACAGGTCAAAATTCTCTTCTCGGGGGTTCAGATTTGCCAAAGCATCCGCTCCATGGCACAAGCCTCATTGAAAATCTTAAAAAAATAAAAAAAAATAGCAAAGGATCCTTATCAAGTCTAGCCTTCAAATTTGCAACCATTATTACAATCAGGCTTTACACATAGAAGACCAACACCACGGTCCCTCGCCATTGTTGCCTCCATCACAAGTCGGCCTCACCCTCTGTTTCAAATGAGGCTTGGCACTAACAGTCAGTTTAAGACCAAGCTACATGTTGAATTGACACAACCCTCTCTAACCCTCATGCACACTACCATTTGCCACTGACTTGAACCACTGTGCACCCCACCCAACCCACCAATTGCATGCTACAGAATGGAGCCATCAAAATGGAAGTGACAGATAAAGCAACAGTGGAATAGTACGACACTACCCATTACAACTATTGGGTTCTCTCCATAGCTAGAAAAGTAAAAGAGTACCTATAGCTACATCATTTGACCCCTCTATGTCATCAAGGGTGAGAGCACACACTCATGCTATGGCTACAACCTGTAATACCCCATATTTACGTGTATTTTAATTAAATAATTATTTCATTTATTAAGATTATGGGATTTCTTGTTTTCAATTTTAGATGATTTACGTGTTATTATTTTACGACTTCTAGTTGTGAAATTTAATTTAATGTGTTTTCCGGTTATTAAATATTGTTCATTATCTAAATTACTCTTTATTCTAAATTATTTTATTGTTTTATTGTTGAATTTTATTATTTATTTTATTTAGTCACTACGTTTAAATTATTTTATTTAACTTGCCATTTTGAAATTCCTTTCGTTGGATGAGTTTTGAGACCCCCGAGTTAAAAAGACTGTATCTCATTTCTTTCCTTTCCTTTTTCCTTTTTCCCTTTTTCTTTTTCCCTTTTCTCTTTTTCTTCTTTTTCTTTTTCCTTCTTCTCTTTTCCTACCATGGTTTCTTCCCGCAAACCCCCCCTTTCTCTCCCCTGTGTTTCGATTCTTTCTCCCTAGCCCCCCCGTGTGCCACCGTCCGTCCTCACTACCCAATCCATCATTTTCCCCATCGGCTAGCGACCACTCCCCTCCATTTTCAGCCCCAACCGCACCACCGTTCCTCCCCACCATTTTCAGCCCCAACGGCTTCTTTGAGTTCCAGTGTTCCTGTCTGCGATTTTCTGGCCACCGCACCACCACAAAAAAACTCTTCCCTCAACGGCGACCTCCCCCTAGCCTCCCCATGCCACCCCTTGCCGCCGTTCTCCTCCATGCAAGGTTTCAAGCTGCAGCTTCCTTGAGCTCGCGCGCCACCGTGCCTCGACCATTGGCCACCATCTTTGAAGCCCCTCTTTCTCCATTTCTGATTTGATCATTTTGGCCTCCAAACCGCCACCCACGCCACCACCCACAGCCAACAACAACCACCATTTACTTTGCCAACATCCCTAAGCTTTTCCACACACACTTTGCACTTGTCATTTGGGGTATGTGACTCGTGTCATCATCATCACGACATCACAATTCCTACATTTCTGTACATGTGAGTCAGAGGCATCACATAACCTTTTGCTCACTACTCTTCATTAGCATCGATACTCTCTTCAACTAGGAATCTCGAGCAAGTATTTCAGCTTCCCACACTTGAAGCAAACATTTTGACCCCATAATTAGGTCCCTAAATGCATTGAACTAGGATAAGTTTGACTCCCTTATGGTTGCCCTTAACACGTGTTTTGGTAGGGCTTCTTATTCCAATTGAGAGACTATTGTTGTTGTTGCTGCTTCTAACTCTACTACAATGTTAGCCCTAGTGACCAAGTTCATCAAGTTATATATCCTAAGTGGAAAAATTGCTCCTTTATCCTCATTCAAACATCCTTCTTCTCCTTGTATGAAATAAGATAACATTGAATACAAGAGACAACTCAAGAAACCTGGTAGCATACTAGTCAAATCAGAAAACTATTTGGCCTTCACCTTCTAGATAGCCTAAGGAAAAAAGCTATCTAAGAAAACCTTCACTAGTCACTCTTAGGAATGGGAAACTTTTATCCTAGTTCTTGCTGAAGGAATTCTAAATTTCCACCATTAGTCTACCATATCCATCAAATTGTAGGTGGCAAAAGTTACCTTCTGGTCATTTGGACAAGAAAGGACGCTGAATATTTTCTCCATTCTCTCTATCAAATTTTGAGAATCCATGATTCGAGATCTACCATCAAAGGTAGGATGATAGTGGCAGTTAAATTTCTTCAAACAATGCCTAGCATGTAGGACTCTAGAGCTTTCATAACTTGGTTGCCAAATTGACTGAAAAAATCAAGCCGTTGTAGCAATGGTGATGCATGACATGGACACGGGCAACAATGTGGTAGCTGAAGGCTCTAAGTCCTGAGTAACCAATTACCAGAAGACATGGCGGGACTCTCATGCATCCCATGCATTGCGCCTAAAGTCACAATGTCAAAGATCTTTCCTATTTCCGATTGCTATGATTTCCATTGATTTATGCAAGTTTATTTTGTTTCCTTTTGCAAGTTATTTCCTTATAGAATGTCCACTTTCCTTTCATGAATTTTATATATTCGACTGTCAATGTAATGGGATGATCGTTATGACATTTTTGAAATAAGAAAGTTATGAATATCAATTTTCCAGCATTTCTTGTCTATTCAGGAAGACACAGTTCTTCCATTTACTCTGTTTGCAAGCCTTTTACTCTATTTCCCTTATTTTTCACGTCTTCCACTATGCCAAAATTGGCATCAGAGCAAGGCTTTACCTGGCTTGATGGCGAGAGACAATACCCGCAAGAAGGAACACGGTATGCAGGCTCTTTGGGCAGCCGTTAATGCTCAAGACTAGAGTAACCAACAATGTTTTGAAGGAATTGAGCACATGTTGGAAAAGATCCAAACAGCCATCACAAGCATTCATGTTGGCGTGAACAAAAATAGAGATGGGGAAGACCCAAACCATCTAGGAGGAGATGGGCAATTCTGCGCATCGATGGAGGAACCAAGCACCAAATGACTCCTCTAGTGATGAGGAAGTGGAGGGGCTCGCTCATGGAAACCATGAGGCCAGGAAGGCTACAGACAACAACAACAATTTCACAATCCAGATTGACTTTCCTTGTTTCAATGGGCACCTTCACATTGAGAGTTTTTTCGACTGGATGTTTGAGGTAGAAAATTTCTTTGATTATATGCATATCCCAAAAGCGCAACAAGTGAAATTAGTCACCTATAAATTACGTGGTGGTACTTTGGCTTGGTGGGAACAGATGCAAAACAACAGGAGGAGACAAGGCAAGCAACCAGTGAGAGTTTGGCCCAAAATGAAGCGATTGATGAGGGCTAGATTTCTTCCACCTGACTACCAAAACTACAAGCAAGGGGTGTGGACCATGAGTGATTATATGGAAGAATTTTATCGAATGAATGCTCGTAACAATCTATCCGAAACTAAATGACAACAGATTGCAAGATACACGGGGGGTTTGAGCGTGGCCATACAAGACAAGGTAGCACTACACACCGTATGGTCTCCATACTCACATCCCAATCCACAACACTACACATTCAAGCCAAACACTTCACAACTACACTTCACTTCACAACTATGTAGCAAACTCCACAATTACTAACAGCACAGTCCACAACCTATCAACTAACTAACAATTTTACATAAATAATGAGATAGAGGATTATACCATCAATGGGATAACCCGTGCGTTGCTCGTTGCCCGTCCCGATCAAGACATTGGAGGAGTTGTACGTGGTGGTTAACATTGGGCTACTGAAAGTGGCTATGGGTGTGGATCTAAGCGGGGAAGGGTTTGGTCGTGGTCCTAGAATTGTGCCGTGATGGTGGTGCCGAGATGGCAAACAGACAAGGCACGGTGGTCCGTGGAGGTGTTTTGGAACTAGGAAATGGAGAGGGAGAGCTAGAGGAGCTTGGCTGGGCATGGAGGAGCTTGAGGGAGCTGTGGTGGCGAGGTTGTGGCTCGGCGGTGGCTCACGGCTGCAGATTGGCCATAAATGGTGCAACCTGTGCCTTGGAGAGTGAGAGCTGAGTACAGCTCGGTTGGACATGAAAATAGTTAGGGAAGGTCATGGTGGTGAGAGGAACATGATGGTGGTGGTGAGGCACCATGGGTAGCCGTGCACGGTGATGCACGGTGGTGCAACTGAACGTGTGTGGGTGTAGAGACCCAAATGGACAAAGAGAGAGGTAGGGGAAAGAAGACTATGGAGAGGAAGCCATGAGGTGGTGAAGTCATTGGTGGTGTTCATTGGCCATTTTGGCCATGTATAGTGGCGCTAGGAGGAGAAATGGGATTTAAAACTCATTCGGTTGGAGGGAGAAAGGAAGAGAGAAAGTTGCCGATCTAACTCACCACCGGTGGGGTTGAGCTCATCGGTGAGAGGGGAACACGCTGATGGTGGAGGTGAGGCTGGGTGGTGGGTGGTGGCGCCGGCTGGAGAATGAAGGAGTTGCACTATGGGGAAGAGAAGAGAGAGAGAGAAGTCGGGCTTGTCGTGTACGCTGGGGAGAAGAGAGGAGAAAGAGAGGGAAAAGAGAAAAGTGAGGAGCAAAAGAGAGGGGCTTGGGTATTTAATCCAAGTCCTTCGTTTCGGGATCTTCAAAATGATCTATTGGTGAGTTTAAACATTGATTTGAAAACACGTAAGTGTTTTATTTAAAATAAAACACTGAGAGGAATTAATATAGAATATTATTTTATAAACTAAAGTTTATTAAATAATATTCTGTGGCGCCCCCAAAATCCCCACGTACGGAAAACGGGGAATTCGAGGCGCCCGGATGGTGACATCACGGGTCACCACCCTATCGAAGAGTGCCAAGTGTGTGCAAGCGACAAATGTACACAAGAAGATACGCAGCGGATAGCAAAGTCAAATACTAAGTACCAGAATTTTTTCTTAAATAAAATACAAACGGATCAAAGGCACATAATAAAATATTACATGATATAAATATTGTTTTAAAACTAAGTACAAAGCATAACTTCAAATCAAAACTCCGGCGGAGCCGTATCCTCGGGCTCAGCCTCCTCCTCCTCCTCGAACGCTGCATCAAAATCTACGGTACCAAAAATGGTGCCGCAGGTAAGTAAAATCCAAACACCACTAGATAAAAGCATATTAAACTCAAACAATATGCATGAATGAATGTCAATGCTCCAAAACTCATAAATCATATTTTCCACGCACGCCAAAAACCCATCTGGCTTAAAAACATAACCTTTAAAACCAAGCCTCGCCATTATCCCAGATAATGGCCCAAACCACCATTTTCCCCGAAAATGGATCACAAGACCATCGCCATTTTCCCAGAAAATGGCCCATATCCGAAAACCATGAAAACCAACCAATTATGCATGCACCATGATCTCCCCTAGGGATCATCCGCACACTCTGGCTCTGTGCCACACCGCAGGTAACGTCTACGCGTGTGACACCTACACGAGTGATGCCCAGACTCGCGCCTCCAACTCGCGCGTACCTGGCCAGGCCATCCTCTAGTCCCCGCCACTAAAAGGACCACGGAGTCGACACGACAGCGTTACCGTATCGTGCGATCCGGTCGTCGCCCGGCGACAACCCAGGGGATGTCACTCAGTATTATCCACTCCCGAGTGACCAGAGGAGCTCCACCGAGATAATAACCCATCCCGGCTTGGGCTCGTGATACGCACACTCCCAAAAATCATTTACGCCAATAAAACATGATTTTTCCAATAAAATAAAATACAAGTGCATGCATCATGTAAATGCCAATTTCAATGCTCGACAAATAAATTCAACCATAGCACAACAAATCAAGCAACTCCGTCCTCCATCCATCCGACCCCCGAACTCCTCGGACTCAGTCCGGAATCAGCGAACCAACCAAATAATTTATTGAAAGAGTAAAATACATTTAAATCTAAAAGTAGCGTTTGGAAAATACTTACAGCGCTATATAGGATTTTTAGAAGGTTCGGCGCGAAGCGAACGGCGATGCGAAAGCAACGTAACAGTGCAAATGCACTGTTCCCGTGGGTCGCAAAATACCCACTTTTGACCGGGGACAAACCAAGACACCAAATTGATAGGGAATGGTCTAGAGATGTTTATGAAGCTAGTGGAAGTGAGTTTTGGCCGTGGGTGGCGGCGAAAACGCCGGTAGGGGCGGAAAAAGGGCAAATCGGAGTTGAGCTCGTGGGAGCCGCTCCGGTGACCGTTTGAGGCCGGGGATGGGTGGGTTAGGTCGGCAAGGAGTAGGGGAAGAAGTGGTGAAGAGGTGGTGGCCGGAGGTGGAGCGACGGCGGCGGATCGGGCCTCAAGCCGTGCGGCTTGTTGGGCTTTTTCCGGCCAAACGGCCGGCCGGTTGGGGCTGGGAGTCGGAGGGGATGATCACCGGCCGGAGGGGAGTCGACCGGCAGGGGTGGCGTCGGGCACGACGCCGGCGAACGGCGGACCTGGGCGGGAAGGCTTTCCGGCATGGGTGAGGAGAGAGAGAGAATGAGAGGGACGCGGGGAGAGAGACCGAGCGGAAGAGAGGAGAAAAAAGAAAAAAAAGAAAAAGAAAAAACAGAGAAAAAGAAAAAGAAGAGGACAAGAAAAGATGAAGGAAATTAATGAGGTCCAGTCCTCACGTCAGAAGTCCAAAAACTGATCAGCCGAAAACGGTATAAAAACATAAAACGTTTAAAATAAATTAACACTACATCAAATAAATAAATAAACACCACTAAAAATATTTTAAACACATCAATAAGCTAAAATAAAATAAATAACTAGTAAAACCAATTATTTAAATTTTTAAAACCAAAAACAAGCCAAAATAAATTAAATCACAATTTAAATCCGACAGCCTATAAAATCCATTTAAAACTCGATAATTTAAAATAAAAGCACTATAAAATATTTAATTAAATTAAAATATCCCTTCAGTGAAAATACACATAAAAGCGGGTCATCACATATTCCTTCATCATTATTTAAAATGATGAAGTCTTGTTAATTTCTCAAATAGGATAAAATCATTTAAATTAATTTAGAGTTTTCAACGTAAAGTTAAATCTCTTAATATTTTAAAATGACTTAAATATTTAATTTAAATAATTATCCACAATTATAATATTTTTAGAGCTCATCAAAATATTATAATTGTGTTACTTTAAAAACAAGCTTATCTAATAATGTTGAAAATATCACATATAAATATTTCCAAAATATTTCAAATACTCGTAAGTTTTAAAATATCTATCTTACTTTGAAATCTACTAGATAACTTTTAGAACACGCTATCTGGGCTCAACACGTAGATCGAGACTCATAATTAAAGAAGAAAGAAGGAGTGGGTTATCACATGTATAGAGCTTCAAAAGGTGTAAGTTTGGTGGCAGTGTGATAACTATTGTTGTACCACCATTTTGCTAGGGCCAACCACAACGATCACTTCCTAAGTTTGTTGCTCATATAGCACCGTAAATATCCCTCCACACACTTGTTGAGAGCCTATGTCTGACCATCAAATTAGGGATGGTAGGCAAACTTATAGTTCAAGGATGAGCCTTGTAAGGAAAATAGCGTCCTCCAAAATGAGCTGAGGAAAATCGAATTTCTATCTAAGACTATGCTTCTCAGAAGTTCATGTTGCTTGAACATTGAATTAAAGAATTCCTTGGCAACACTAGCAGTTGTGTAAGGATGAGCCAGGACTATAAAATGCCCATATTTTGTGAATCTGTCTATCACCACAAAAATGGAGTTGTACCCTTATGACAGTAGCAAGCCTATGAAGTCCATAGAGATGTCTGTCCAAGCTTGATTTGGAATAGGTAAGGGCCGTAAAAGCCCTGCAGGGGGTGTAGTCTTGTACTTCATGGCTTGACAAACCTCACATTCTCTTCCAGCCTTTTTATATCTTTCTTCATACTTGCCCAGTAAAATTCACACTTGGCTCTTTGATAAGTTTTAAGGTACCCCGAATGGCTTGCCAAGGGGTGTGCATGAATGTTATGCAAAATTTCTTCCTTGAAGGGAAAGTCTAGAACTACCACAATCTGACCCTTCCTTAGTAACAACCCTTGTTGCAACTTATAACCCCTTGAACAATCCTATCCCCTTGCCAATTGCTCCCTCACTTCACTGAACTCAGTAGATAGTTGATAAGCAGCCTTGAGTTCCTCCACCCAATCAGGACTAGGAAAGTAAATTAATACTGGGCCTTCAAATTTTCCTACCACTTCTTGTTTCCTGGAATGTGAATAAGCAACTATGTTTTCCTTGCCCTTCTTATAACGGATGACAAAATCATAACCAATTAATTTAACTATCCACTTATGTTGGATAGCAATGCCAACTCGTTGTTCCAACAAGAACTTAAGGGCCTGTTGATTTGTTTTAAGAATAAACAATTGCCCCAACAAATAAGCTCGACATTTTTGGACAGCAATCACTAGAGCTAGAAGCTCCTTCTCATAAGTCAATAATAGTAATGCTTTACCCTTCCCACAGCCACTTGCATCACACTCAATCACGAATGAGTGAAGTTTGGTAATTTAAGGACAGGTGGTTGTGTGACTGCCACCTTGAGATCCTCAAAATCTCTTGTTGCCTTCGCATTCCACTCAAAAGCATTCTTTCTTAGTAAATCAGTAAATAGGGCCACTATTAATCCATAATTCCATTTGAATTTTCTGTAGTACCCGGGAGGCCAATCAAGCCTCTCAAGGACTTGATATTTTTTGGTATTAGCCAGTCTAACATGGAAGAAATCTTTGTGGGGTTGGCTTTAACCCCTTATGCTATGATTATATGTCCCAAGCAGTCAATCTCCTACATCCCAAACTTGCACTTGGACTGCTTCGCAACTAGTTGGTGTTGCTGTAGATTCTGTAATACCTTCCTCAAATGGTTAACATGTTCTGACAATGTCTTGCTGTAAACCAAGATGACGTAAAAAATAAAACCAGAGCGGACTTATGTAGGAACGGTCTTAACAACTCATTCATAAGCCCTTGAAATGTCAATGGTGCATTTGTGAACCCAAAGGGCATTAGAAGAAAATTCGTAGTGGCCCTCTTGAGTTCAAAAGGCTGTTTTCTCAATGTCTTCAATCCTAAGCCTTATTTGGAGGTAATCCGAACTTAAATCCAGTCTAGAAAACACCCTAGACCCATTTAACTCGTCCAGCAACTCATATATTATTGGTATGGGGAATTTTTCCTCTATTGTTTCTTGATTTAAGGCACTGTAATCTACGCACAGACCACAACTTCCATCGACCTTTCTCACTAACAGCACACACTTGAACTGGGCCTTATTATCCTCGATTGTAAAAACTTAGAAACTATTTTCTCAATCTCAGTTTTCTGGTAGTGCGGGTAACAGTAGGATCTAGTAGTGATTGGTTGGGTCCCTTCTTTCAACACTATCCTGTGGTCATGGGCACATGGTGGAGGTAGCCCTTGTGGGTGCTCAAACACTGCTGATGAGTGCACGAAAGTGTACTCTAAACATTACTTTTATGAGTTTAATTGCTAGATTATATGTGTTATTTAGGCATTTTGATTATGTTTTTCCAAATTAAACTTTAATTTCATAATGCTCAAGTTTTGATTTAGTGTCTAATGATTTTATTGCAGGAATGAATTTAAAAATGATTAAGCCAAAGTTTGGCTAATAAGAAAGAAGAGAACAATCAAAGGAGAATTTCATATATCCAAAGTCAAAGAAATTCGAGTCATAAATAAGGAAGGAAATAGCAATTAATGAAAAATACTGAGTATCTTATAATATTATGGTCATATCTACCTCTGCTGATATATAATTGAGACGATTTAAGATGCGTTAGAAAGCTAACTCAATCGGCTACATTTTTCTCAGAAATAACTATTTTCCAATTCGGCCGTTTACTAAGCAAAAAAGGGCTCGTAATCTACACATGGAAATCTAGAGTATTACCTACCCGAGTTTGCACACGATTTTCTTTCCATATTAGGGATAGCTCGTGAAAAGGGAGGAAAATAGAGAGCCAAGAGGAGAAAAAGAAAAAGGCTCTTATGGTTTTTGCGAGAGAGGATGCTACAGTTTGGAGAAACTCATCTTCCAGAAGAAGAATTCTTCTTGTTTCGAATGAGGAGCTAATTATTTGGTGAGGCTAGGGATGAACTTGCTTGAATGATGATGATTTCAATTCTATCAGATTCATGTAATAAACTTGATACAATTCTTGTTTATCATCTCTTATTAGTCTTCCTTGTATTCGGATAATTTTACAACCAATATTTTCATAGATTCAGTCATGCTTTCTCTATGGGATTGTTGCGGTGTTTATGATCTGGCTATTGATCTCATTGGTGTGATTTTATGTTGCAGCATTAC
This sequence comes from Carya cathayensis, assembly GCA_011037825.1. Classification (NCBI taxonomy): domain Eukaryota; kingdom Viridiplantae; phylum Streptophyta; class Magnoliopsida; order Fagales; family Juglandaceae; genus Carya; species Carya cathayensis. The sequence continues at coordinate 22,329 of QGSO01001092.1, forward strand.
TATTAAGTATATTGTTGTCTTTAAATATAAATCTAATAGGATAGCAATCCGTGCTTTCAAAAGAAGAGTGGTTTTCAAGAATTACATTTGAACAAATTGGTTATAAAGATATATTTTTCCAGTAGAGAGTGATCTGTGCTATGATCTCTAATTGAGTATCCAATGAATTTGATATTGATAGAATTATCAAGTTCAAGTAAGGGATTCCCGATGCTTCCTTGCTATTAATTCTGGTCAAACCTTTTCATTATTACATTTTGGCTCTTCAGTTTATTTCTTTTCAGAAGGATTTGTCTTACATTGCTACTTTGATTTTTTTTTTCTTAAATTTGTAGTTTCTTTGGTCCTTCTACTATTCTTTTAATTTGTCTTTCTGTGGAATCGACACCCCAAAGCTATGCAACAACTACCACGTTATTCTTTGGTCATAATAAAATTTTGGCACCATTGCCGGGGAGGCAGTAGAAGAATTGCTAGATAGTTTCTCTTTTTAGCAGTTTGTAAAGGCGGTAACTTCGTTTCCCCTTTTTGCTTGTTGCATTTTTATTTTATTTTGTTTTTCTTTTTGTAGTTTTTTTTTAGTGTTGTGTTTTTCTCTATCTTGCATGCACAGGTCTAGAGACGCTTTGGGTCAGTTTGCTTGTAGACCTATGTCAGAGTCAAACTCTGATTTTTCTAATCATGATTTGTTTGATAATTCTTCTAATTCTTAAGAAATGAGTGAACACGAAGATCAACCCACTAGAACTCTTTAGGATTACCTATACCCTACATGCACAGCCACACCATCATGCACCATGTTTCCAGCCAACATTTGTCAACTTGATTTAAAAATAGGCATGATACAGCTACTTCCTACCTTTCATGTTTTAGAGAATGAAAATCCTTATTTGCACATCTGGGAGTTTGAGGATGTAGTGACAACTTTCCATAGTCATAATGCTACAGATGATGTTGCAAGACTTAAATTATTTCCTTTCTCCTTGAAGGATAGAGCAAAGATCTGGTTGTACTCACTAAGAGCACGATCAATAGGATCATGGAACGAGATGACACAAGTCTTCTTTAACAAATACTTTCCCCAACATAAGACCAATGCTTTGAATAGGCAGATCTCCACCTTTGCACAAAATGATAGTGAGACTTTGTATTAGAATTGGGAGAGGTTTAAGGAGTTGTTGAGTATGTGTCCTCACCATGGGTATGAGAATTGGCGCTTAGTCAGTTATTTCTATGAGGGACTTACACCTAGAGAGCGTCAATTCATAGTGATGACGTGTAATGGTGAATTTTTACCGAAAAATCCAGATGAAGCCAAAAATATCTTAATGAGCTTGCTGAAAAAGCTCACACCTGGACAGGACTAGTGCTACTAAGAGTACAAATAGGTCACTTCTTGCTGGAAATCCAAATGGTGGTGGAATTTACCATCTTAGGGAAGAGGATAACCTAAAAGCTAAGGTTGAGATGCTTACTAAGGAGTTAGAGGTGTTAAGAGCTAAGGATTTAAAGCCCACACACATGGCTACTCGTGTAGAGTCCTTTGGATTTTGTTTTGTGTGTGGTGGGGTAGATCACCTAGCTCAAGAGTGCCCCACATTTACTGAGATGAGGGGAATGTATGAAGAATAATGTAATGCCTTAGGTATGTACAATAAACCTTTTGCACCTTTCTCTGATATCTACAATCCTGGGTGGCATAATCACCACAATTTCAGCTGGAAATCTAAAAACCAATAGCCTGCACAACCACCTAGAGCTTACCCTGCACCATATCATGCATCATCTTCTTCTAGGAGCCCCTTAGAAGATACTTTACATGCTTTTATTGAGGCACAAAGTAAAACTAATTAAAAGTTTTAATCTTTGATTATGCAGGTTGTTGAATAAAACAAGGAGATATAGAGCCATATATCCAAGTTGATGAGCTTCTTGAGTGTGAATGAGCATGGCAAGTTCCTTTCTCAAGCTCAATCTACACCCCAAGGTCAACATATGGTACAAAAAAATCTGAAGAATGTCAATACCATTATGAAACGAAGTGGCAAATCCTTGCACATCCCAACAACTGATAAGTTAGAGGAGGTTGAAGAGGACCAAAGCAATAGTGGTGCTGAGCTACCCAAGGAAGCCGAGGTAATAAAGAGCCCAGTTACAGTACCATTTCTACAAGTTTTAAAACTGAATAAGTGAACTTTGGATCCTAACAATGAAATCTTGGAGACCCTCAAGCAGGTAAAAATTAACCTCCATCTTTTGCATGTTATTAAACAAGTTCCTACTTATGCAAAAGTTCTCAAAGATTTGTGTATAGTTAAGAGGAACCACCATGTTAAGAAGAGAGCATTTCTGACAAAGCGAGTTAGTACTCTAATTGAGTTGTGAATTTCTCCTAAGTATAAGAATTCATGTTGTGCAACGATTGCATGTAATATTGGGAAACATGAGTTTGGGCAGGCCTTGCTAGATTTAAGAGCTAGAGTTAATTTCATGCCTTATTCCATTTATTTGCAGCTTAGTTTTGAGTGAAATTGAACATACTTCTGTTGTGCTTCAATTGGCTGATCGTTCAGTTAAAAAATCAATATAGATAGTTGATGATGTTTTGATCCAAATTGACAAATTATACTATCCTGTTGATTTCTTAATTCTAGATACTCAGTCGGTTGTTGAGTCTAACTCTAAGGTTCCTCTCATATTAGATAGACATTTCCTTGCTACAGCTAATGCACTTATAAATTGCAAGAATGGGTTGATGAAACTATCTTTTGGAAACATGATCATGGAGGTCAACATTTTTCATATTGAGAAACAACCAATAGATGACGAGTGCCACCAAACATACATGATTGACGCACTTATAGACAAGGGAGTTCACACAACTCATGATTTTGATCCCCTTGAATATTTCCTTGTTAATTCTACTTTTGATACTATTAGTGATTCATCTGATATTGTTGATATTTGTACTATTTTTTATAAAACTCAAGATTATAGAACACAGGCATGGCAACCAAAATTTGAGGAGTTGCTTAAGAAAGGTGAAAAACATATTCCTTTAAGTATGGAAGCACCAAAAGTGAAATTGAAATATTTGCCTAAGTCTAAAATCTATCAAGTTAAAAAGAAAGTGTTTCATAATAAAAATATTTTTAGGACGACGTTTAAGCCTAATGGTCGGATCTTTAAACTAAATGGTCAACACTTTAAAGTACTAATTGATAGGCAAGTTCCGGAAGTGGAAAACATTCCACTTGTGGATCCGGTCTATCAACCTTGACCATGCCAAGCAGGTATGTTTCTCTTTATTTGTTTTGTTTATTTTTGTTTTCTCTTATTTTCTTTCTTTTTCTTTTTGTTGCTATTGTTTTCTTTGTTTTTGTTTGCAGGTTAGTTTCATTTTGTCATTTCAGGTTACCATCTTTGGTGCTTAACAAGCTACCCACGTCGCTCATTAGGTGTATTCTACCAATTTTACTTGCTCCTCATTCAATTTTGATTCTTAAACATTGAGGACAATGTTTCATTTAAGTTGGGGGGGTGGTGGTGCAAATTCAGTATTTAAAATGCTTGTTAGAACACTGTGGCATATTTTCATGTGTCGATTTTTTTAAAAAATTTGCATCACACGTGCATCATTTTCATATGTGTATTCATTTTCACTCATAGTCATCTTCGTGAATTCAGCAAACCTACCATAATCATTTTTTGCTGAAGCACTCACAGAACCCCTAATGCACTCAACCAAGTTTCATGGTAAGATGGTGGTTTAACACATGTAATTAGAGAACTCTTTTGCTTAAGTATTCATGTGTGTTTTGAAGAGGATTGAGAGCCTACAAATGTAGTAAATTGTGATAAGCTATTAAATTGGGCACTTCTTTTGATAATATCATTACATGGTTTGTTGTAAGATGGTGGATATACTTGGGATACGATGAAGGTCAACTTAGGATTAACATTTGAGCCTTTCAATCTAACCATTTCCATCATAAACCCCTAGTAGCCAACTTTGAACCAATAAACACATTTAGTTTTTTCTTTTCATATGCCCACATCATCCATGCCTCTCCACATCAGAGTATAGCCTATATACGAATTTTTCTACCCTTTTTACGTCCAAGTGTATACTAGATGTAGAAATTGCATTTTCTTTCTTTTGTGTTGGGTTCTCAAAAAAACAAAATATCAATGTTGGGTAGAAATGACAAAAATACCAAAGTGGTGTGTATTTGTTCATCAAATTGTTGGAAAAAAAAATAGAAGAGGAAGAAGAAGGAAAAATATTATTATTCGATGATCTAAAAAGTTGGAGAGTACATTAAGTGAGAAGTGTAGTCTGCTGAGATATTTAATAAGATTCTCTTGTATGTACTTGGAAGTTTTTGAATCATTTCCATCTTTTTTTTCATATAGCCCCGAACCCAAGCCACGTTACAAACTTTTGTGTTAAACGTTCTAATCATAAGTAAGCTTTTGTAAAGAGTGGTTGAAGTCTCATTTGTTAGTGTTCCTATCATAAGATCAATGTTTGCTTATTGCTTGTACATAATTGCCTGATAGTCATAAGAGTGTATATATACCCATTGTGAACTCCATAGTGAGAATCCTAAGACAAAACACTTTTATACCCGTGATGTGATGACCCGCTTTTATGTGTATTTTCACTGAAGGAATATTTTAATTTAATTAAATATTTTTATAGTGCTTTTATTTTAAATTATCGAGTTTTAAATGGATTTTATTGGCTGTTGGATTTAAATTGTGATTTAATTTATTTTGGCTTGTTTTTGGTTTTAAAAATTTAAATAGTTGGTTTTTACTAGTTATTTATTTTATTTTAGCTTTTTGATGTGTTTAAAATATTTTATTGGTGTTTATTTATTTATTTGATGTAGTGTTAATTTATTTTAATCGTTTTATGTTTTTATACCGTTTTCGGCTGATCAGTCTTCGGACTTCCGACGTGAGGACTGGACCTCATTAATTTCCTTCATCTTTTTCTTTTTTCTTTTCTTTTCCTCTTCTTTTTCTTTTTCTCTTTTTTCTTTTTTTCCTTTTTCCCTCATCTCTCCCATTCGGTTCTCTCTCTCTCCCCGCGTCTCTCTTCCTCTCTCTCTCCTCACCCACGCACGCCGGCCTTCACCGCCCAGGCCCGCCGTTCGCCGGCGCCATGGCTGACACTGCCCATACCGGTCGACTCCCCTCCAGCCGGTGACCTTTCCCTCCCATTCCCAGCCCCAATCGGCCGGCCGTTTGGCAGGAAAACGCACAAAAAGCCGCACGGTTTGTGGCTCGATCCGCCGCCGTCGCTCCACCTCCGGCCACCACCTCTTCACCACTTCTTCCCCTACTCCTTGCCGACCTAACCCACCCATCCCCGGCCTCAAACGGTCACCGGAGCGGCTCCCACGAGCTCAACTCCGATTTGCCCTTTTTCCGCCCCTACCGGCGTTTTCGCCGCCACCCACGGCCAAAACTCACTTCCACTAGCTTCATAAACATCCCTAGACCATTCCCTATCAATTTGGTGTCTTGGTTTGTCCCCGGTCAAAAGTGGGTATTTTGCGACCCACGGGAACAGTGCATTTGCACTGTTACGTTGCTTTCGCATCGCCGTTCGCTTCGCGCCGAACCTTCTAAAAATCCTATATAGCGCTGTAAGTATTTTCCAAACGCTACTTTTAGATTTAAATGTATTTTACTCTTTCAATAAATTATTTGGTTGGTTCGCTGATTCCGGACTGAGTCCGAGGAGTTCGGGGGTCGGATGGATGGAGGACGGAGTTGCTTGATTTGTTGTGCTATGGTTGAATTTATTTGTCGAGCATTGAAATTGGCATTTACATGATGCATGCACTTGTATTTTATTTTATTGGAAAAAATATGTTTTATTGGCGTAAATGATTTTTGGGAGTGTGCGTATCACGAGCCCAAGCCGGGATGGGTTATTATCTCGGTGGAGCTCCTCTGGTCACTCGGGAGTGGATAATACTGAGTGACATCCCCTGGGTTGTCGCCGGGCGACGACCGGATCGCACGATACGGTAACGCTGTCGTGTCGACTCCGTGGTCCTTTTAGTGGCGGGGACTAGAGGATGGCCTGGCCAGGTACGCGCGAGTTGGAGGCGCGAGTCTGGGCATCGCTCGTGTAGGTGTCACACGCGTAGACGTTACCTGCGGTGTGGCACAGAGCCAGAGTGTGCGGATGATCCCTAGGGGAGATCATGGTGCATGCATAATTGGTTGGTTTTCATGGTTTTCGGATATGGGCCATTTTCTGGGAAAATGGCGATGGTCTTGTGATCCATTTTCGGGGAAAATGGTGGTTTGGGCCATTATCTGGGATAATGGCGAGGCTTGGTTTTTAAGGTTATGTTTTTAAGCCAAATGGGTTTTTGGCGTGCGTGGAAAATATGATTTATGAGTTTTGGAGCATTGACATTCATTCATACTTGTTGTTTGAGTTTAATATGCTTTTATCTAGTGGTGTTTGGATTTTACTTACCTGCGGCACCATTTTTGGTACCGTAGATTTTGATGCAGTGTTCGAGGAGGAGGAGGAGGCTGAGCCCGAGGAGGAGGCTGAGCCCGAGGATGCGGCTCCGCCGGAGTTCTGAGTTGGAGTTCATGCTTTTTGTTATATCATGTAATATTTTATTATGTACCTTTGAACCGTTTTGTATTTTATTTAAGAAAAAAATTCTGGTACTTAGTATTTGACTTTGCTATCCGCTGCGTATCTTCTTGTGCACATTTGTCGCTTGCACACACTTGGCACTCGTCGTTAGGATGGGGACCCGTGATGTCACCATCCGGGCGCCTCGAATTCCCTGTATTTGTACGTGGGGATTTTGGGGGCGCCACACGTGAGTTATGGAGTTGAACTTTTTGCTTGAGATGTTCTTGATGTTACACGTGTCAGGGCATCTAATTAGATGGATATAGTTTGGAACACACACAAACTCTGTGGATTACCATAGGTGGATTGCTTGTGATAGGGTTATTGAATTCCTAAGATTGCTTTGATATGTGAGGAAAGTGTGACTTAGTGGCCTTTGTGTGTGATTTTATTTGGTCTCTGTCATTGTTTTGACATGAAAATTGCTAGGGACTAGCAATGAGTAAGTTAGGGGGTACGATGAGTGCACGAAAGTGTGCTTTGAACATTGATTTTACGAGTTTAATTGCTAGATTATATGTGTTATTTAAGCATTTTGATTATGTTTTTCCAAATTAAACTTTAATTTCATAAAGCTCAAGTTTTGATTCAATGTCTAATGATTTTATTGTAGGAATGAATTTAAAAATGATTAAGCAGAAGTGAATCCGCAACCTCTCAAAGTATCTATTAGTATTATGGTTATATCTTCCCCTACTGACATCAAACTAAGGCAATTCAAGATGCATTAGAAAGCTAACTCAATGGGCTACATTTGTTTTAGAAATAGCCATTTTCTAATTTTGTCGTTTACTAAGCAAAAAAGGGCCCGCAATCTGCATGTAGAAATTTGGAGTATTACCTACCCAAGTTTGCATGCGATTTTCTTTCCATATTGGGGATAGCTCATGAAAAGGGAGGAAAATAGAGAGCCAATGGGTGAAAAATAAAAAGGCTCTTCTAGTTTTTGGGAGAAAAGATGCTGGGATTTGGAGAAACTCATCTTCCAAAAGAAGAATTATTCTTCTTTGGAATGGGGAGCTAATTCTGTGGTGAGGTTAGGGATGAACTCGCTTGAATGATAATGATTTCAATTCTATCATATTCATGTAATAAACTTTCTTGTTGATACAATTCTTTTTCATCATCTCTTATTAGTCTTCCTTGTATTTGGATAATTTTACAACCAATATTTTTCATAGATTCAGTCATGCTTTCTCTATAGGATTGTTGAGGTGTTTATAATCTGGTTGTTGATCGTATTGGTTTGATTCTTTGCTGCATTATTGCTATTAAGTATATTGTCGTATTTGAATTTAAGTCTAATATGATAGCAATCCGTGCTTTTAAAAGAAGAGTGGTTTTCAAGAATTACATTTGAACAAATTGGTTATAAAGATATATTTTCCAATTAGAGAGTAATATGGTGCTATAATCTCTAATTGAGTATCCAATGAATCTGATATGGATTGATTATCAAGTTCAAGTAAGGGATTCCCGATGCTTCATTGCTATTAATTCTGTTCAAACATTTTCATTATTACATTTTGGCTCTTCAGTTTATTTCTTTTCAGAAAGGATTTGTCTTACATTTCTACTTTGATTTTTATTTTCTTAAATTTTTAGTTTATTTATTCCTTCTCCTATTCTTTTAATCTCTCTCTCTCTATGGAATTGACACCCCAAAGCTGTGCTATAACTACCGCGTTATTTTTTTGGTGTAATCAACTGCTTTAAATTGATTCAACAGTTTTTGAATGTCTTATTGTTTGCTTATTTCCTCATGCAGCAATTGTAGCAACAACCCCTTGCTGTAATTTCATCCCTTGCAACCTGACTTCTCTATGGTTGTAGACAAATTCCAGAGATAACTTTGAAAAATCCCAAGTTATGGGTTCCAAAGTTTCCAACCATTTAACCCCTAAAACCACATCACAACCCTCAAGAGGTAGTAAATAGAATGATGTCAAAAACATATACACTTGAAATTTAATGTTAACCACTTCACATAAACCCTCACTATGAATAACCTCAACATTAGCAATTTTAACAGATAGCTGCCTACGGTCATTGATACAAAGTCTGTTCTTGTAAGCAATAGAGGGATCTAAAAAGTTGTGTATGCTACTAGAATCAATTAAAATGACTATAGTCTCTGTGATATCCCGTTTTTACGTGTATTTTCACTGAACGAGTACTTTAATTTAATTAAAAAAATGGTTCTTTTATTTTAAATTATCAGATTTTAATTGGATTTTATTTTTTGTTTGAGTTTAAATTGCTGTTTAATTTATTTTATCTGGTCTTTGGATTTAAAATTAAGTTGTTAGCTTTTACTAGTTATTTATTATATTTTAGCTTTATGTTGTGTTTAAATTATTTTCTTGGTTTTATTTCTTTTAAAATTGTTTTGGTTGGATCAGTTTTTGGACTCTAGATGTGAGGATTGGTGAGTCATTAGAGTGCGTGCGGAAGCATGATTTTTGGAGATAATTAGGTATTCAAATTTTGTGCTGATTTTGGGAAATTAGTGGTGACTTGAAGTTTTAGTAAGAAATTAATCATTTGGTTGTACAAATTATGATGATTGATGGTTTATTTTGGAAGTAACTATTAGGTTACCAAGATATAGTATACAATAAAGGTTTCGAGGATATAGCATAAGAGTTGATTGAGGTTAAATCAATCCATTCTAAGAAGTAATAATTATTGGAATTTACTTGGGTTCGATTTTGAGGGTCTTGTAGATATGGTGATTTCGGTTTACGTGGCCGCTTTAAGAGTTCTAGACGTGATGTGTCGCTGGGAGATTAGTGCGAATATGATGGAAGTGCTTATAGGAGTATATTTGGGGAGAGCTTTATTCATACTTGTGTGGAAATGGTTGATGGTATGGTTTTCTCAAGTATATTTTGAGTTGTATATTGTATCCTGCTTGGCGCTGATGTTTGACCTTACAAATTTCGAGGACGAAATTTATTTTAAGGGGGGGAGGAAGTGATACTCCGTTTTTACGTGTATTTTCACTGAATGAGTATTTTAATTTAATTAAAATAATGGTTCTTTTATTTTAAATTATCGGATTTTAATTTGATTTTAGTTTTTGTTTGGGTTTAAATTGCTGTTTAATTTATTTTAGCTGGTCTTAACATTTAAAATTAAGTTGTTAGTTTCTACTAGTTATTTATTATATTTTAGCTTTATGTTGTGTTTAAATTATTTTCTTGGTTTTATTGCTTTTAAAATTGTTTTCATTGGATCAGTTTTTAGACTCCAGATGTGAGGATTGAACCTCATTTCTTTTCCCTCATCTTTTCATTTCTCTTTTTCTTTTTTCTTCTTTCTTCTTTTTCTTCTTTTTCTTCTTTTTTTTTTCTTTCTTTCCCGTTTCTCTCTGGCCCACGCGAAACTCTCTCTCTCTCTCCCATTTCCGTCGTTTTCCGTTGCCGCCCAGACCAGCCGTAGCCGGCTTCCGTGCGGCACACCACCCCCACCATTCTCTTCCCCTCCGACCGGTGAACCACCCCACCAAGTTTCACCACCATCCACGGTGCCGTTAAGCCGAAATCTTCACTCGAAGCCGAACGACTTTTGTGCCGATCTGCCGCCGTCGCTCCACCTCCGGCCACCACCTCTTCACCACTTCATCATCGACTCCTTGCCATCCTAAACCACCCATTTCTGGCTCCGATCCGTCGCCAGAGCAGCCCCCACGAGCTAGCTTTCCGATTTGGTTATTTTGGCCTTCTACCGCCATTTTCGCCGCCACCCACAACCAACCTTCACTTCCACTAGCTTCATAAACACCTCTAAGATATTCCCTACCAATCCCAAGTCTTGGTTTGTCCCCGTTCAAAAGTGGGTATTTTACAACCCACGGCCACAGTGTTTTTACACTGTTACGTTGCTTTTTCTTCGCTGTAAGTATTTCCCAAACTTCATTTTAGATTTAAATATACTACTGCTTTTACAATAATTATTTGTGACTGGTTGGTTATTCCGGACTGAGTCCGAGGAGTCGGGGGTCGGATGGATTTGAGGACGGAGTTGCTTGTTTATTTGTTATGGATGTTTGAGAATTGTTGGTTAATTGGTGTCGTATCATTTGCATTGCATTGTGCATGGATATGCATGTGTTATATATTGAAAACTGGGTTTTCAAGCGAGAAATGTTTTTCTGGTATATGTGAACGAATGGATTGATTGATTTGAGTCAAAGTTACGTGTAGGGATGCTGGTAAGCAGGGATAGTGGTAGAGTCCCGCCTGCGATTCCTACCTACGGTGCACGCGGCGTAGGGATGGTGGTAGAGTCCCGCCTGTGATTCCCGCCTACGGTGCACGCGTAGGGATGGTGGTGAGCAGGGATGGTTGTAGAGTCCCGCCTGCGATTCCCGCCTACAGTGCTCTGATGGTTTGGTTAATGGGCCATTTTCTGGGAAAATGGCGAGATTGGTTTTTGGGCCATTATCTGGGATAATGGCGAGGATATGTTTAAAGGAAATATTTTGGGCCAAATGGGATTTTGGCGTGCGTGGTAAAAATGTGGATTTTTGGGACATGTGCATTTGGCATCCTTTCATGCATATTGTAGAGTTTAATATATTTTTATTTTGTGGCGTTTTGATTATTACTTACTTGCGGTACCATTTTTGGTACCGTAGACTTTGATGTAGAGGTTGAGGAGGAGGAGGAGGAGGTTGAACCCGAGGAGGCGACTCCTCCATAGTTTTGACTTGGAGTTGCTCATCTTTTGATATTATCTATAATTGTTTCTATGTTATGTTTTTGGATTTGAGATAGTGTTGAACATGTAATATTTTATTTACGTGCATTTTTAACTGGTTTGTATTTAGACAAAATTCTGGTACTTAGTTATAAGACTTTATTATCTGCTGCGTGGTTTATTTTCTACACATTTTGCATGTACACACACTTGGCACTAGACGATGGGATGTATGACCCGTGTTGTCATCATCCTGATACCTCAATTTCCACGTGTCCGTACGTGGGAGTTGGAGGCGTCACAGTCTCATTACCAATTCTACCAACTATTCGCATGGTATTAGGGCTAGGAGTACCTAAAATGGCATTCAGACATATTTCAAGATCTGTTACTGCTGTTTCGAACCCCACTGCATCCTTTCCTTCACTTGTCACTAGCTCTTCCGCTTCCCCATAAGGCTCCCTTGCTTCATCATTAGCTTGTAACAAAAATATTCTATAAGCCCCATTTGATTACACAGATGAGATGAGATGAGGTGAATAGTAATAAATAAAATATTATTATAATATAATTTTTTAATATTAATTTTGTGTTGGGATTTGAAAAAGTTAAATTGTTTATTATATTTTGTATAGGAATTTGAAAAAGTTGTAATGATGAGTTGATATCAGATGAGATGAGATTTTTGGCTTGGCTTAACCAAGCGGAGCCATGTGACTTTTGCAGTGGTGAAAAGGATTCCACTTCTCATCGCAATGGTAGCATTAACGCTTTTTTCTTCTTTTATCCATGTAAGTAGAAGTGATCTTCTTTGCTAGCTGGTATGTTTTCTGAGATTCATGATTGTTTTCCCTAGGTTGAGACCACTGTGAAGGGGGTGCCACAGACCTCTTAGCAGATTGTTTGAGTCCTCTTCTAGAGCGACTAAAGTATTCCTTCTGAATTTTGGCTACCCCGAAAGCAATGCTCAGATGGATAAGATTCAACATCCTTATGGGCAAACGGATCTTGTCTTTCAAGCCGCTTAGGAAGCAACTGAGCTTGTGGTGATCGGATAGCCCTCTCAACCGATTAGAACGGTTCTCAAACTGGGCATTATATGTTGCAACAGTAGAGGTTTGTTTGAGATGGGTGAGGGCCTCTATCGGGTCGTCATAAGCCGTGAGATCGAACCGTATCAATAAGGATCGGATGAAGGTCTCCCATGAGTTAAACTGCCCAATATCCAACACATCTTGGTACCACACCTAGGCCTCTCCATCCATATGGTAAGATGTCATTAATATATGATGCCTAGGAGGTGTTTGATGGAACTCAAAGTATTGAGTTGCCTTGAATACCCAACCTGCTGAGTTTCACCTTCAAAATGAAGGAAATCTAGTTTCAAACCCCCCCCCCCCCCGGGGGAGGCAATCAAAAGCTCTCCTACCATCATGGCCTTCACATTCTAGCACCATTTGCATATCCCTATTGGGATTGTTGCTCTGATTTGCTACTATTGTGCGCACCATGTCAGTGAGCTGATTTAAACATTCTCTTATCTTGTGTATAGCTTCTTCATGGGAATCCACCTAGAGTTATAAAAGATCTTGTTGTTGCTGCTTGGAACGGGTGTACCACTTGTTAAGATCCCTTTTCTTCAATGAGAGCTATAATAGTAATGGAGAATGACAGGAACAACGATGGAAATGAGCTGAAAATACTTGTCATATATTCTCATAAATTGTAATTACAAAAGGGCATTTGAGGAACCCTACCTGCTAAGAAAACTACAATCGAAATTCATATTCCCGATGATTCTCATTTTCTCTCATCTTTCCTTATATTCCCACACCTCACCTCGTAGTACACTCCATTATAACAGAATTACAAAATTGATACGATGACAAGCTAAACACTATGGCTACATGACAACCACTTGAAATGCACAACATAACTAAAACGCATAGCATAAGTAAATGACTACAAACACAGAGCAAAGTAAAACACATCACTAAATGGTCCCAAAATGAGCAGCTTCAGTAAGAGTTAAATGCCCAGTTTCGGCAACAACAAATGTACAACTTCAGTAACACCAAATGCACAGCTTCACTCTACTTCAAAATGCAGACCTCTGTCTTCCTCAACGACGCCATTTCCACTTCTAATACATCTCAGGGCTTTCACTTTTGAACTGAACTCCCACTTCTGTACTTCGAACAAAGCACCTCAGTTAGGGTCTTTCCTATCTTTGTTTTTGTTCCCTATGGTGGTTTTGCCTTTCCAAACCTTAAAAATTCATTTTATGAACCTATTGATGAAATATTGTGCTTATGTTAGATATTTTGACAATTGCTTTAACTATGGATTTCAGATTCGCATATAATTAAAACTATTTAAAAGTTCTTTTTTATGTGAACTCCCGAAATAGCTGTTTTCTCTTTCAAATCATCAATTTTGTGCCTAGAGATATTTATCGTCCCACTCTTATTATCTCGTCTCATCTCATTTTCTTTCCAAACAGCATTCAAACACAAACACTTTCAAACTAATCATTACAACTTTCCAAACTTTTCAAATAAAAAATAATTCAACCTTTTCAAATCTTAAAGCAAAAATAATAAAAAAAAAACTATATTCTAACAATATTTTAACTTTATGATATTTTTTATTCAACTATTTTTTCTCATTTCTTAAAACTCAATAAATATTTTTCTTAAACTATCTCACTACTATTCACAAACCATCTTACTACAATTCCCAAAATTCTCATATCGTCTCATTCCCTAAACATTCCCTAAAGTCTTTTTTCAATCTCAATGTTGTAATTTTTATTGAATAACTAGCTATTAGAATAATCTTAATTTTTGTGTGTCATCACCAATTTATTTGTATGTTCTTAATTAAGAATTTTATTTTACACATTAATTAAGAGTTTAATATCGTTGAGGTATTGTTGTACGTCTTCCCATATTAATCGAAAAATTTTCACAATATAAAATTAGATCTTTTTATTTTGTTGTGATCCAAAACACAATATATCATTTATCTATACTGTTTTTTATTTATTCTAATCTAAAGCATTTTTCTTTCTTTTTCAATGATGTCCATCTATATTTTTTTAAAGGAAAAAATCATATGATCTTATTGATAGCCTTGATCAAATGAAGGAATGAATACAAGAATATAAATAGTTCTCCTTATTAACTCATGTATCCTCCAAAAGGTCTAAAGAATTCTTTGCTAAAATGTGGGCAGCAGCATTTGCATCCCCTCTATAAATTTCTAATACAGGAAGGGTTTGATCTTTCATTTGTCACTCGATAGAAAATAAAGCATAATACAAAAGAAAATGGAAAAAAAGAGAGAGAGACTTTGAGGGCTAAATCTTTACTTTCTCAATTGTTATTGAATACAAGACATATCCCTATTTATAGAGACAAGATAAGGTAAATATCTTAAACATTATGAAAATCAAATCAAGATAATATCAAATCAAAGTGATTTAATAATTAGGAAAATCAAATCAAATTAATATCATTCCCCTCAAACTCAAGGTGAAGAATTTTAGAATCTTGAGTTTGAAATTTGAAAGTAGCATTCATATTCATTACTTGATCACCAATGAGATGATGGTATTGGTGGTAAAGTGACTAGCAACTAGAACATTAAATCTGGAGTTGTGGCTAACAATGGGCTATATATGGCCTTGGTCAACTATTAGACCAAAATCAAAAAGCCAAAATTGGATTTGGTACTTTAAACAATGCACACAACATATCAAAACCCAATAAAAATGTTTCACAATTAATAGAGATACTCCAAATGCATTGATTTAAGACAATATATAAATGAAAACTGATGAAGATTTTGTGAGAGATAAAGGTAGAGGAACAATAAATATTACATAGAATCAAGCCTAGCGTTAGTCAAGTGCTCTAATACCATGATAAAAAAATAAAATATAATATAAAAAAAGATGGAAGAAAGAGGGAAAGAGATCACTTTGAGAGTTACATCTTGACTTTCTCAATTGTTACTGAATACAAAACATAAATCCCTATTTGTAGGAAAATTATATTGAAACAAGATAAAGTAAATTATATCTTAAAAATTATGAAAATCAAATCAAGATAATACCAAATTAAATTTCAAGTTGAAATGTCTGTTAGGGGAAGATCAAATCATGGAGGTTCTTCTAGTAGTAATGCTGATACATTCTTAGGCCGTAAAGTTTTATTAAAGCATCAGGTGAAGATCGACGATTTTCAGGATCTTTTCTTCGAGGGCCACTCCTTGACATCGGTGTTCGTACAGTGCAGTTGGTCACTAGCTCTGGACCAATGGGATGAGGCATTCCTGTTCTTGGCATATATTGATCTCGTCACCGACCTTTATAAAGGGCTCGGTGCCTCTAGTCAAGATGCTAATGCTAGATATATTATTAGCATACGAGGTATTTCATTCTTGTTCTCGGCAGACATACTTGCCGATTTTATTGGCATCGCATGTTTGGGGAATGCATATCCAAACTTGATGCCCAAGGAGTCTACAGCTAATGAGGAGACAGCT
The DNA here is from genome assembly GCA_011037825.1 of Carya cathayensis. Classification (NCBI taxonomy): domain Eukaryota; kingdom Viridiplantae; phylum Streptophyta; class Magnoliopsida; order Fagales; family Juglandaceae; genus Carya; species Carya cathayensis. The sequence goes on from QGSO01001092.1 coordinate 38,266, forward strand.
GAGGACGAGGGCATTGATACTAATGGACTAGATGGCCTCTCGGATGCTAAGGTGTATAGGTTGGTTATTGGTCCAAATGCTCCTCCTTATGATGGGATGAAGAGCATCAAACAAGTTAATTTATCAGATTTTTTCAAGATTATTAACTTAATTATCGCCCACAACACAGACCTTTGGCAACACAAGACAGGGGTTGGCCTGGATAGGTCAAGATTTATGATAGGCATCACTCATATGATGCCTATTGACCTAGTAGGTTGTATATTCATTAGGATGCGATTGGAGGTTTCATACATTACAACAAATATTTTGCCTTTCGGCCTCTTGATCACACTATTCCTATTATCGGTCAGGATTCTACCAAATGTTGTTGATCATATTTGGGAGCCGATTGGACCGATCAACTCCTCCATGCTGTCAAGGAGCATGGGACTTGAGACTTTGTCTTAGTGCTCCTACTACAGAGCCAGTCGATACTCAAACCAGAGATGCACACCTGACATATCATAGAGTATCAACCAGTGAGACATCTACGTAACCTGAGGCATCTGATAAATGGTCAATTATGTGACATTAATACTCTTAAATATCTTGAGTAAAAGTGCTTTATGAGTTAAAATAAGAGTATTAATTAGATAATGTGACTTAATTTTCTTTGACATGTGAAATAATATATTACCCCTAATTAAACATAGATGCATGCATTTTGATGTGGGGCCGACTAATGCAGGAACTTGGCACTCGGACATGAAGCAAAGCGGCTCAAGAACCACTCATACACGGCAAAACAGCAGCAGAAAAAATAGAAAAATAGTAGAAGCAAGGCACATGCAGAAAATGCAAGAAAGTAACATGCAGAAAGTGGATGGCAGCAACTTCACATGCAGAAAAATAAAGAGAACAAAACACATGCAGAAAACAGAAAATAAATGCAGAAAAATATGCAGCACACATGCAGAAAAATAAAAGAAGCAAAACACATGCAGAAAGTTAAGAAACACATGCAGGAAAACCAACGGACAGCACTTGAAACAGCAGCAGAAAATGAAGAAACAGCACACAGCAGCATCACTCGGACAGCAGCAGAAATTCAATGCAGAAAGTTCAACTAACATGCAGAAAACATGGAAAGCACATGCAGAAAGTTAAGAAACAGCATGCAGAAAAGCAAAAGCAGAAAATACACATGCACATGCAATGACAGCACCATGCAGAAAGTAATATGCAGCACACATGCAGAAAAAAATAGAAGAAGCAGCAGCAGAATCACACGGACAGCATCACATGGAAATGCAGAGGATAAAAGAGGCACATGCAGAAAATAGAAACACATGCAAAAAAAAAGCAAAGCACATTCAAGAAATGAAACACACGGGCAACACTTATAAAAACTAGTTTTTATGGACTGTTTTGGGAGAGTTTTTTTGGACGTAGGGGAGGAGTTAGTTTGAAGTTTATTTCCTAGTTAGCTTCAAGTTTATTTCCTTGTTAATTTGAAGTTTATTTCCTTATTAGCTTCAAGTTTATTTCCTAGTTAGCTTCAAGTTTATTTCCTTGTTAATTTGAAGTTTATTTCCTTATTAGCTTCAAGTTTATTTCCTAGTTAGCTTCAAGTTTATTTCCTTGTTAGTTTGAAGTTTATTTCCTTTTTAGTTTCAATTTTATTACCTTGTTATAGTTTTTGATATGGTTCTACTTAGATTTATTTTTGCTACTAAAAATATCATGTGTAACTAATTTCTATAGCTTGGGTTGTGGAATGAGATTTAATTTATTTTAGATTCTAGTGTGATGCAATATTTTGTTGTGTCATGTTGACTTCACTAAATTACTAGTCGGATTCAAAAGGAAAATAGATTGCGGCTCTTGCTCTTGTTTTGTTGTTGACGTAAGGCACAACAAAAGCTTGAATTTATCAAAGCCTCTTTCGATTGATTATGAATATAAATTTGGCTAGTAAATTAGAGAATTTCTTGAGAAAATATTGCAAAAATTTGAGCTTAATTTTATCTTCCGAATATCAATTCCTTGACTGGATTGTTAATCGAGAAATTATCTAGAATCCGAAATAGAAAGAATCTCAAACCCAACCCAAGTGTTTGTTTATTGTTTCTTGTAAGATTAATTCATTTGCTACACACTTTCTCTAAGTCTCTTAGTTTTGGTAATTTTAAAAATATAGATCCACATCAATTTTCATCCTTCATAATCGATACATCTGTTACACAAAGAAAATCTCACAAACGCTTTGATAATTCCTTTGTCCCTGTGAATTCGATCTTGGGACTTACCCTTGTATTACTTTGACAGCTTCTACGCTTGGAAGACAACATTATAAGCTGAGTCAGCATCACACACTGTTACTCCTAATCAGATTGCTGATATAGTGCATACGGAGATCCAGACTGCCTTCTCTGGCTTACGTACAGAGATCACGTGTCATTTCTAAGTTAGCTGTGAATGTTGATCGCGTATCTCAGACTCAGGAGATGATATCTACTCGACTGACACATATAGATGCAAGAATAGATGCAATCGTGGATGTCCTCAAAGAGTTGGCCGGGAGATAGTATTTTATATCTTTTATTTGTATTTTGTTTTATTTTTAGTATGGACTATATTTTATGTTTGGTAAGTTTTAATTAATTATGCATTATAATTTTTTTTATAAATTAATTATTGATTACTATTACTATTTCTTTAATTTAATTGATTAAATTAGTGTATTCGTTCAAACGCCATATTACCATTCCAACGTTACCGTTCGAACACTATACACTGTTCAAACTTGATGAACTACATGTTCAATGGTGTAGACTGCATGTTTAAGTATATCATTCAGTCACATTCAAATGGTTTGCATGTTTAAGTATTTTTTTGAAACGAAATCAAAATTCCGTCCCTAAATCTTACTTTTTGGGACAATTTTCATTTCGTTTCAAACAAAAATTGTCTCAATAGCATTCTTGTAGTGCTAATTTGATAATTGTAAAAAATCAACTTGTAGTCTTCACATGATGTCATCATATGTAGAATCTTTATCTTCACGTGCAGCATTACATGTTGGACTTGACATTTACTTGTGTTTTTCAACATGGAATATGCCTAACACGACATATGGTAACTTAGGGATTTAGACAAATAGTGAATATTTTTACTAAGTTCATCTAACGGATTAAAATAATTAGAATACATTTGATTGTTCAAATATTTTTAGATGCAATCATATATAATGTATTCATATAGATCTTAAATTTATTTACTTTTTTTTTCAAAATGAGTACTGCATACAATTTGCGCACTTTAATATTGTACAAATTATTTTTCTGTCATTATGACAACGCCATGTTTTAGACCATGCGTTTTGGTTTGAAAGGAATACACAAATCGATTTCAATGGTACATGAACATAAAAGTGGAGTCGTACTTCCATTCATACATCAATTCAAGTCATACGTCCGACTTAAAATCATGATGAGATTAACATAATAACATCCATATATTGAGTGGTCATGACCATTAATTAATAATTTCTTAATGCCCATTGATCTGGAAAGCAATAATCTACATTTGCTGGATATGTCGTCTTAATATTCTGTTTATGTTCACTCAGGATTTTTATTTTTATTTTTTTTTATAACGTCCGCTCAGAATTTTAATGCTACAAAATTTATAGTTCTTAAACATTCATATCTTAGTAATCATCCTCATATATTTCACTATCACTTGTGCTTTTATCTCAATATATATCACTATAAATATATATATATATATATAACAAATTATTTACAATAAAAGTTACTATTTATTATGAAAATAAATTTATTATTTTTTTATCTTATTTGAATAGTAAAAATATTTTCTTATCTTATATAATCATTATAATTTTTATAAATTTTTATATAAAATATAATAAACAATTCAACTTTTTTAAATTTTAAATTAATTATAATATTAAAAAATAATATTTTATTTAATTTTTAACCTTTTATATTAAATTTAATTTTCTTTTAATTTATTATTCAAACCGCACTAATATTATGATTTTATTCTTATCACCCTCATGTCACTCGTACGGACGACAAAATAATTTAATAGAAGTAATATTGAACCTCCCAAGAAATCATGTTTGTTGGTTGGGTTTTTAACTCTGGTGCAAATAAATACGAATAAAATCTACACTGAGTATCCATTTCCACATAGTCCGATGCAATTTTTTTATTTATTTGTTTTTAATAATTAAAAAATTATTTTTTAACGGATGTTGTATTTTTAAATTG
>QGSO01001092.1:42580-53750 GCA_011037825.1 Carya cathayensis
TATATATTGAAAGACATGAAAAAAATAAATCAAAAAATAAAAATGAAAATGAAAACTTGTCGGTTGCGCGCGGTGCAACACAGCCTACACGTCTATAGAGCTTGCGTGAATGTATGCTCAAGTCGTCGTTTCATCTCTTTTTAACTAAAGTCGTCGACATGCAACGATCATGCAACCTTCTACCATTTATATTACGGGAAATTCTTAAAATATAACGCAGTGTGCAGATCTCCTGTTTACACCCTTCACGAATTAGAACTTGGCACCTCAATATTTTGTAGATAAATAAAATGCACTCATTTCATATTATAAGATTATAACAAAATTTTATGAAACGCATATAAATCCCATGTCCTCACTCACCCATAAGTGCCGATTAGCACCATCCCCTAATAATTGCAAAAGCACCCTGTGGAGTACTGGCGAGGACCACCCTAGTGCTCGGTGGTCCTCAACCACCTCAAATCAAGGTGGTCTGCAAAGCAACAGATCTGAACGGATCTGTGCCAAATCTGGCATATTAGTGTTGAAAGAAGTAGAATTTGTGTTGGAACCGTTTGCATCCATGCAGGAACCAATCAATCTCGTGCCAAACCTTGGGTGGATCTCCCGCTCCACTGCACCAAGGAGAGTCTGTCGCTATCACCCGTGACATTTTTGGGGTCAACGGCCACAGATCTCTTAGATCTAACCAAGTTTCACTATTCTAGTGTGACGTGTGGTTTTCATGCACTTTTACAGTTCCTGGCCGACGCCCACAAGTGATTCAACGCTTCTTTCGCTTGCTATCTTCCTATGTTATAGTTCCTCCTAACCAAAGATCGAAAGAATGTAGTAAAAGTCTCATTCAGTCAGTCCAGATTAGTGACATGAGCACAAATCCACTTATTGTGGCTTTTGGTCGTAGTATTATATTTTGTTTATCAAATTGTATCAAAACCGTTTCAGGTGGCTTCCCCTTCTAGGAAATGGGTGGGGGTTATGGCTGTAATTGAGCCATGCTAAGCTGTTGTTTGGCTTGCCAAGCTCAAATTAACTTAAAATATTGGTGCTCGAGATTTTTTTTTTATTTTTTATTTGAGCTTGACTCGGTAAACTAAACTCTCAACTCAAACTCGAGCTCGAGCTCAAACTCGTCCAACAGATGAGCTGAGCTCGAGCTCGAATTATTTAATAATTAAGATTTTAGATAAATAATAAAGTAAAAAAAATCTAATATTGAATTTGTACAACTAACAACTAGAATTTCTATTGAATTCTAAGATTTTAAAAATTTATAAATATTCATATCTAGGTAGTTGATATTTATCCATAATAATAATAAATTATATGCATGTATATATTATTAATACATACACATAATATGATAATATCTATGTATTTCATATATGGTTCTTATATAATAGTATATGAAATTATTAAATCTTATCGACTAATTATTGTACAAATTATAAAATATAGTTATGAAGTATATTCAATATATGGACATAAGAAATTAGGTTACATATTATATATTTAATTATAAAAATGCTATGTTTATATTATTAGTTAATACATATATATATATATATGTACATATACATAGGTGTATGTATATATTTATCAATGTATGAATAAACTTTAATTGAGTTGAGCTAACAAGTCGACTTAAGCGGAAATGAGCGAGCCTTAGCGAGCATTAGTCAAATCGAGTCGAGTTTTGTCGGACATGTGTTATTTACTAATGGAGTGGGTATATCTACTCTCACATGTGAGACCTTTTTTTTTTCATGAGTTGAGTTCGATTCAAGTTTAACCGGACGAATACTGAGCGAATTATCGAACAGACTAGTTCATTTACAGCCCTAGTGGGGGTCAAGTTATTGCTCTTTTTTTTTTTTTTCTTTTTCCTGTGTTGTACTAGCTAGCTTGGGATGAATGTCGGTGCCTCCCTATTATCATTTGTATCCTGTAACTCTTTTATAAATTTACAATATGCATGCTTAGATAAAAGAAAGTTCTAACAAGGATATCTTTCTTCATTAATATTATAATCTTATAATTATACAAAACCACTCATTATTATTTTTCTTAATGACATGGTCATTAATTGAAAATCGTATTTATTATTGTTGTGGGCATGGTATATTGTTTTGAATAAATAAATTCTAACACTAGTCTTTCTTCTATGAGGAAATTGCTTTTTCCCATATTGTTCTGAATAATGGAAAACCATGCATACTGTCAAAAATATTTCTAGCACCCACATATTGACTAATAATGAGGAGCAAACATCAAAACACAATTTTCTGGTCTCGCCCAGCTGGTGTGGCGAAGAATCACATGTTTATTGTATAGATGACGTCCTTGCAATATATCATGCACGTTTCAATCTTTTTCAAAATATTCACTGTTTTGTCAATTAATTTGGTATTGATTCTCATTTAAAGAAAAATCACAGCTTTTGTTCTTCTTCTACATATATATAATATTATTTCCTTATAAATTATATATATATATATATATAGGCGGCCTTCACGAGGTGACTACAAATTCTAGAAATTCATTTGATGATCTGAAACCAACGTATTTGAAACCCCACTATTAAAACTTTAGACTGAAGGCAGTTGGGACGTACGCCAGATACAGACAGTTTCTACTTTCGAATACAAAGGGCATGGAGTACTTACGTAAGTTCATTTTTCAATACCGTACTATATACTCGACACAAGAAACGGAGAAAATGATGATCAACTTATGCATGCAGGCGCAAAATTTTCAGTTGATCTCATATTAATTCTCACAAAAAGACAAATGTCGTTACTCAAAACCTATGTGTCTGTCTAATTCAGCTGCAATGCAACAGGTCTCACATAATCTAGTCCCCACTAAATGGTGAGCATCCACATAATAGACATATATGTTTATAATTAAAGACCATCGCATGTGTTAAAGAATGTGTTTCACCCTGTACGTCAATAGTATGGATAATCTGCAACGAAGTGAGAGGGCGGCATGTGATGCTTAGTGGAACTTCAATACCTAAATTAGAGGAAAGTTGTCTCAATATAAGTATATGAATGAGCGTATCAAATGTGTTAACTGTAGGTATTATTTATTGGAGCGTGATAAGGGTGATAAAAACTTGATCCAGGAGCATCCAAGTCAGATAGTGTTGAGTTGTCAGATGGTACATTGATCGCGCTAAGATACCTTGAGCTGGCATACCAGTACAAAAATGGCAAAAAATTGTATTTCTTTCCCTAGTAGGGCAGTTTTAGGTGTACTTCAGTATTTTGATCATAACTTTGACTACAGGTATCAAAACTGCACATATGATCTCAATTTAAAAAGCTTTTTTGAAGGCCTAAATTACTGTTTTCCCTTCCGAATTCTCAATTTTAGTTAATTTTTTTCTTTTATGGTAATATGTCATTTATCATTTAGAAAGTGATTCTAAACTCAATTTGACCCAGATTTTTGTGAGATTACTTACAAAAATATCCAAATTGCACCTCGTTTTCATTTCTTCTCCCAATAAATCAGAAGCGCAAAGTCAAAAATGGTCAATTGACCTGCCCGCTCTGTGCCCAATAATTCTACTTACGTCTCCCTGAAAAGGAGAAAACTCGCGCCACCTTTGTAATCTTCGTACACATTTACCAGCCCATCATGCGAGATTGCAGGCTCAGCAGGACCGTACGTCCACATGTGCTTATCATTTGAAGTACTTGACCAACAAATAGATCAAAATATTATAATATTTAGGAAGTCGGTTTGGCCTTAGGCTTTTACAAATTTTCTACAACGCTCCTATAAAATAATATTTTTTAATTAATAAATTGTAAATAAAATATAATAGAGTTGTAAGGCTATAATTGCTCATGGCCTTACTTTAATGGACGAGATGGTGGTCGCAAAGTTCAACATTCGACCCCTAAAACAAGACAGAACTTGTGATGAGTGAAGTTGCGAAAGTCAATTAGAAGCGTCAAATGTTGAAGCATAGAACAGAGTCATCAAGTACCACGGGAGAAAGAGACGAGACAGATGTGACAGACTGTTGGGATCAATAATTCTAATGGCATGCTGTAATGATCTCCAAGTCTCAGGATTATTTGGAAGGTTTTACATTGGATGGACGTTTCTACTACTTAACGAGAAACGAGAAGTACTTCCTTTTTGCTTTGTTTTGTTTTGTTTCGCTTTTTTTTTTTTCTAAGTCTCATACAGTATAAGTTTTGTGTCGGCCATTTCATGATCTAAACCCCGGCGTCGGGTTTAATCAACCTTTTTTTTTTTTTTTTTCTTTCTTTAAAGGAGCGTTGTGGACTAGGCTAGGTTGACGCATGCATGGAGATCATGGATTGGCTGTATGTTTGTATTGCAGGACACCCAAACACTATTTAAACGTCTGACTTTTAGAAACCAATTGTTGCCCATCACAAATATACCAGCTGATGATGCTGGGCATGACTTAGGCCTCGTTTAGATTGTGAGATGCATGGGATATGGTCATTTATGAATAGTAATAAAATAATTTATAAATATATTTTATAAAATTTTAAGAATGGAGAAAGAAAAAGTAATATTATAAAATTAAAATATTATTAAAATATAATTTTTTAATATAATTTTTGTTTTGAAATTTAAAAAAGTTGAATTACTTTTTATATTTTGTTTAGAAGTTTGGAAAAATTGTAATGATTAGATAATAATTAGATAAAAAGGTTAAAAATTTGAAATTGAAATAAGATGAGATGAAATATGAGGACTTTACTATCCAAACCAGAACTGACTCTTTCTAAAACACACAGCTCACAGATTCGTATTTACTAGCATATTCATGGAATACACAAATAACCTTCACATTTGGAAATCCAAAGAAAGTAATAGTTGGTATGTTTGATTATGTCATTGGTTGGACCTATTTCAAACAAAATGGCTCAGTCAGAATCAACAGCCACCTGATTCATGACGTCCACCCTCCTTTGTTTTTTTTGGGCTGTACATGAAATTTCTGACATGTTGTATAGTCACAAACAGTGTTTCTCACTTATAAATTGGAGAGGTCCCTCCCTCCCCAAGCACAGTCAGAACCACCTGCCAGCTCTAAGTTCACCTCCCAACCTCTGTCTGTCTCTGTCTCTAACTCTCTCTCTCTCTCTCTCGCTCTCTCTCTCCCTCTCTCTATCTTCGTCACCCACTTTCGTTCAATCACTTAGACAGTTTATAAAAATTGTCATATGCAGTATTGTTCCGAACAAGGTTTCTACATATATACTAGAGAGTTCTGGGTTTGGCTTTCAATAAAACACTTGCCACACATCAGATATATAGCTTTTGTTACTCTTGTAGGGATCTTCTTGTATTGTATTATCTATCCACTTCTGTAATCTTTCCTTTCAACCCAGAGCAATGGATATTGCTTCTCCAAATTTTGAAAATGTTGGACCTTTCACTCGTGCATGGGAATGGCTCAAGGCCTTGCCTGTAAAGTTATGGGCTATGGCAGTCGAGTTTGCAAACAAGATGATGAAACTTGGACAAGATGATCCTCGAAGAATAGTCCATTCGCTCAAAGTAGGAGGGGCTATCACGTTGGTTTCCTTGTTCTATTATGTCCGGCAGCTCTTCGACCGTTTTGGTGAAAATGGAATATGGGCGGTTTTAACCGTCGTTCTAGTCTTGGAGTTTTCAGTTGGTAAGCATGAGACTTATATATCTACCAGAATTATTGTCGCATTTATATGAATTTAAAAACTAAGAGAAACTAATTATTGCACAAAAAAATTCTGAATTGGAGGCATGAAATTCTGATGCTGAACTCTTCTTTCCCATCATTTATAGGAGCAACATTGGGAAAAGGCCTAAACAGGATGCTGGCAACGTTGTCCGCTGGTGCGCTTGCTGTCGGAGTTGATCAGGTGGCAACTCTCTTCGATGGGACGGGACAACCCATAGTACTTGGAATCTTAGTCTTTATAATATGTAAATACATAGTCCATTGTTGTGTTAAAATTATTATTAATATTTCCTTCACAATCATCCAAACTGGTTAATTTCATGGTTGAGACATGTGATGTACATGCAGCTGCAACGGTAACATTTATGCGATTCTTTCCTGCACTGAAGGCAAGATACGACTATGGACTGATGATATTCATATTGACTTTCTGCTTGGTATCTGTATCGAGTTACCAAGATGATGAGGTTCTAGAGATGGCCTACGAGAGGCTATACACAATCATCATTGGTAGCTTTATTGCTATCATTGTATGCATCTGTGTATGCCCTGTTTGGATTGGAGAGACTCTGCAGAACCAAATAGCTAACAATTTGGAAAAGCTTGGGAATTTCTTAGAAGGTATTCTTCCAAACCACAACCAAAACTTTACATGCATGTCATATATATAATACTTCGAATTTTTTGTTTTCTTCGTGCTATGAATAGGCCTGGTGCCTTGTTTTATTGTTAGCATCAATTCTTGACCTATTCAAAGTTACAGGATTTGGTAGGGAATACTTCAGATTGTCAGAGGAAGGGCATTCCACGGATGACAAATCATTTCTTCACGGGTATAAAAGCGTTCTGACTTCTAAAGACAAGGAAGAAACTATGGTACGCGTGGGTATAACGTTGTCAACCTAATGTTCTTAAATACTTCTCCAGCAAAGAAAAACGAAAAAGAAAGGAGGTGTTACTTGAATTAATTTCCACCAAATGATTCAATCTTTCTGAGTTTGTATCATTGTTATTTTTGGATTTTCAGGCCAATTTAGCGAGATGGGAACTTTGGCACTATCGTTTTGGGTTCCGTCATCCATGGAATCGTTACCTTAAAGTTGGAACCTTGACTCGGCAGTGTGCCTACAAACTTGAAGACCTCAACGGCTACCTTAAGTGCTTTGAGATCCAAGCAGTAAGTCAGAAACACCCATTTCCTAAACAGATAGTTCTCTCTTTGACAGCCAAAGTTATTACGTAAATAAGAGTTTTCTACAAATGACCGAGACTCTTGCATTTATATCAGACCTTTTTTCCTCTTCTATTTCGAGTCTAAATTCCTTCAGTGACCTATCTTTTGCCATCCTTACAGACACCCACCGAGTTCCGAAGAGAAATTCAAGAGCCATGCATACAGATTTGTTCAGAATCTGGCAAAGCACTGAAAGAATTAGCATCAGCGATCAAAAAAATGAGGCGGTCAACATCAGTTAATTTCCATATTGCAAACTCAAAACTTGCAGCCGAGAATCTTCAGTCCATGCTCAACAATTCCCTTTGGGAAAATGCCAATCTCCGAGAGATTATACCAACTGCTGCAGTCGGATTAGTTCTGATCGACATTGTGCCATGCACTGAGAAAATCGTGGAGGCTTTCCAGGAATTAGCCTCTCGTGCACGATTCGAGACGATGGACGACAGAGTTTCACCGAACAACGACGTATAATTTGCTTCATAGATAGCGAAATTTCCCATGTTGGAGTGAGTGCATCCGTTTCTTGTTAAACCCCGGTCGAGTACGATCGATAATATATAGATAAGAAGGCTTAACGTCGTCTCATGATCGATGGTAAATAAGCTCACTTTTTACATGTATCAAAGGAGGGGACAGTAGTCGTACGTAGTAGGTTGTGAGCAGGTTATCGAATGCTGTAAGCCAGCCTACATATATATATATATATATATATAATGAAACTATGAGATCAGTTAACGACAATATTCCAGCAGTCTGAGACCTGACAGCCGGCCCTTTCGACCGACTCATGAATTAATATAAAATTCTCAGAAGACTCCTACTTTTTTCAGACCGTACAAGACCTAAACAACACAACAAAAGAAAAATATTATAAATTCATAAACAATCTAATAGAAATTATTTTGTCACTCAAAAACCAAACTTAGCCCCGGTTTGGATACACGGCAGGGATAATGAGATGTTCTCCTCTATACCATATACTAGATTTTTTATTTAAACACATTATATTTTATTTCTAAATTTTAAAAAATTTATATAAGTTAAAAGTAATGAACAGTGCGTGAACATCAACTGTGATGGCATGTGAGGGACACGTGCCACCTTAGAAGTATGGCGGTTGGTCAAGTCTAACGTAACTGGTGGCCTTGGACCCAGAAAAGTCGCACGTGGTGGCAGAATACCACCCCTAGCGGCATTGTAACCCATTAGTAAAGGTACTCCAGCACTGTTTTTTTTTTTTTGTATGAGCCACTACAACAAATATGGCTTTTAGTGACAGATTATAAATAGTGACGGTTTTCAAACTGTGATTAAAACATATTTACTGTGACGGTTTGTGAGAACTGTCACTAAATGTTGGGCAGGAATTTTAAAACGTTCGGATGTTTCACATAATACGTTCCCACGTCACAATAACGTTCGAATGTTATAAATATTTACGTGCGAACGTAAAATTTTTAGCGCGAACGTTCGAACGTTTTATCTAATTACGTGCGAACGTTAATATATTAGTTTAAAATTTACCATAATATATATTTTTTTAATAGTAAGGTTGGTAACATTATATTAAAAAAAAATTAAGAGTTTAAAATTTAAGCTATACAATACATACATTAAATATTTGTGTCCATTACATATATCGAAAATAAAAAATAAAATATGATAAATTTTTACAAATGACTTTCAGAACTGCTGGTTTACAAAAGATTGAAACTCCTCAGTCAATGTCTCAACCTTATTGTTTAGCACATCTATATGATGTGCAAGATGTGCGACAGCCTGATCTATATGCGCAATCTGTCTATCAATCTGTCGGTCTATATGCGCCTTCATATCTGTCATCACTGCATCAACCCAAGCAGGTCGCACATCCCCAGCAGATGTAACTCCCGGCTGCTGACTAGTACTCGCCGACGGGCAAGCAACATCGGCCCCAGACTCGGTCGGGGGAACAAGATCTGGCGTAGGACCAGACTGACGCCTAGCTGAGCCTCTCCCCTGTCCAATGCTTCGGTGTTGTGTGGTCATGTCGATGGGGCTCATCTGGTTTATCATCATCTCCTCCGCCTGGCGTGGCACTCCCCGGGCTAGTAATAAGTGGCTAATGATGACTCCGTACGGGAGATTATCCGTGATAACGATGCTGGCCTCGTAACGGATTCGTTCAAATATAACGAGGGGCAAGTCAATGGGCTCACCACGTGCCAAGCGAATCAGGAACTGTGCACGAGCCCGACTGAATGTGCTCTTATGTGCCACCGGGTCTACATTTGTTGCAACAAAAATGTGCAACATGCGAAAGAAATGCAGCAGCTGATTCTGGCTGAAGGAGTTCGGCCTATCGAGCTTCGTGCGGTCCGTGCCAGTGAGGATGTAGAAATCCTGGTCCCGCTCCTCATCACTAACCTCAGTAGCAATAGGATCGCCCTCAGGTCGATCTTCTTCATGACTGGACATAAACTCAACAGGGCCCGAAGATGAAGCAGAAGCGGCTGGATCTGCCTCGAATATGCTGGGGGAAAATGCAGCTGCTGTGTCACCAGCCTGAGTAGCTGTCGACTCAGGTAGTATACGCGGAATCTGGAGTAAGTCGGCGATAACATCCGCCGAGAACTGAAACTGTATACCGCGTACTTCGAGAGTATGGGATGATGCATCGTTAGGCATGGTGGCCATCCCAATGTAAAACTCTCGAACCATTGAGGGGTAAATCTTTCCCCTCAATGTGCATATGGGGCCCCAGCCTCTGGTGACGAAGACGTCTCTCAGCGTCTTCTGCTCCCAGCTGAGCTCATCAAACTCATTAAAGAGGATTTCTCGTTCCCCCATAACAGTTTGTGCCCTCAGTCGAGCAATGTTTGGATTGCCTCCATCCCTCCCTCGCTTCCTTGTCGTCATATACTGAGCCATATCCTGAAAATTAAAAAAAAAGAAAGTTATATAATATTTAAAAAAAATGATTAGAATCACAGATACATACATATTATGATATATATGGATTATACAGAAAATTAAAATAGCATCCTTATAAATTCACTTAATTTTGATAGTAAAATAACTAATTAATTTCACATTTGCAATATCTAAAATAATAATAATAAAAAGAAACAATAAAAAAAAATTATAACATGAAACGTTCGAACGTTATTGAAATAACGTTCGCACGTTAAACAAAAAATGTCACGTGCGAATATAGAAAGACAATACGTTCGGACGTTTGGTCGAACGTTACATTCAAACGTTTGATCAAAACGTACGAATGAGTTCATGACGTCCGAACGTATTGTCAAACATTCGGACGTATTGAATTTGAACCGCCATACGTTCGGAAGTTTTTACTAACAGAAGAATATCAACCGTTTACGTTCGAACGTTTAATCCAACGTTCTTAAACATTCGCACGTAAAAAGTAACATTCGCACGTTAAAATTTAACGTGCGAACGTAAAGATTACTAAAGGCCATACGTTCGGACGTTGTGTCGTGACGTCCGAACGTTACGACACGGAATCGCTGAGTCGGCTCAGCCATTACCGAAAGCTTCGAAACGCATGTTTCAAAGCCACAAACAACCAAAATGTGAATCTACTAATAATGGAGAATGTTTCTATGGTCCTATTTTATCAATTTACACTGAATGGTGGCCCGAAATCCAACTACAATAACTGGCCTACGATGGGTTTCGAATTTTTGAAACCCACCGATTAAAATGCATCTAAATAGAAGAGGGAGGGGCACATTACCTTTTAGTGACGGTTGTGGTGGCGTTTGGCGACGGTTGCGGCGGCGTGCGTGGCGGAGAGGAAGAGAGAGTGAGCGTTGTAGTGCGAGAAATGGCCCGGAAACTGTCGGGCCTGGCTTTATATACAGTTAACGTCCGAACGTTCATTAATTAACGTTCGCACGTAACATATACGTGCGAACGTTAAGTATAATACGTTCGGACTTTATTTGAACATGCGAAGTATAACGTATACGTTCGACGTTACATTAACATGCGAACTATAGTGTATACGTTCGGACGTTAATGATAACGTCCGGACGTTTAGATTATAACATTCGAACGTTTTTTGCTTGATAGTTATTACATAATAAATAGTAATATATTATATTATATATATATATATATTATATAATATATTAATATATTATATATTATATTATCTATATATTACTATATAATATATTAATATAATGTATAATATTATG
>QGSO01001093.1:0-24278 GCA_011037825.1 Carya cathayensis
TATTATTTTACCTTTAAGATGGCTAGTCCAATGTAGACTCATCTAGCTAAAATTTGATACTATGATCGAAAGATGAGATTCTAGTTAAATTTTAGACTTGACAATGACTAGGCTATTGTTAATGCTCTTACCAATACTTACATGGCAAGTTATTTTAAAAAAATGAAATATACGAAAGGAGGATTGGTTCTGCCATTTTGAAGAATTGTTTTCGTCTCTATCCTCCGTGGCGTGACACGTCTGTTCCTCCACAATCACCTACATGGATCTCTTCTGCCATTTTCATCTCTACTCACCAACTCCTCTCTCACTTTCTCTATCTGCAGCTGCTTGTTCTGATTGATCTCTTCCTGCAGCACTACAAAGCTCTCCTTGTTCAACTTTAAACTTCACATTAGAGTACATAGTAATCTCAGCAAGAGAATCGCACCAATATAGTACTTTCATATGTAAAAATCGTCTTCTTGAAAAGGTATTCGCTTCCACATTTTTAGTTTTATCGTTCATCGGAAAAAGAATATAACTTTTCACGATTTTTTTCTGAAGATAAACGAGATGATGTTTTCCTTTACCCTATTGACCAGAAAAGTGTTATTTGTTTGGGAAACTCTTCTTACAGGCATACAGTTCTAGAGACTGCAGAACGAGGAAACGAGTCGAACGAGGTGGTTGATCTAACCACTCCATCCACTCCCACTCTACTTGTGTCCTCTCCTACCTTCCGACATTGTTGCCTTCGTCGCCGCTCAACCACACCAATATGGCACCATCAATAAAACCCAATATTATTTTTTTTAACCAGTCATTCGTTATTCTATTATTTGGTGCAATGTTTTGCAAGATAGATGGTGGTGGCCAAAACAATATTTGTGAACGTATGGAAAATTTTCTACTTTTGGGATAAAGTTGACATTTCAGGATCAGACTGTTATTAATTGATTCACCTCTATTTTCCAATTGCTCTCAGGCGTAGATTTCTTGTGTTTCTAAGTTCAATTTTTTATTCCAAGGAGTTTAATTGATTCACCGCTATTTTCTAATTGCTCTTGTACATTTTAGCCTAGCTAATACTGTTATTTCTATACTTCCCAAACCTACAATTATACAAGGAAAATTATTCTGAATGTGACCTGCTTCTAGCCTAAACTCTTATTATGTAGGTGACCTACTTGCACTTCTGAATGTGCTATCTCATGAGAAGATACTACCTACTACCTATGAAAAATTGAGGCCTCCTCTTGGGAAGCATCGTTTAAAGGTTAGTTTGATTATGCATTTCATATTTAATTTGCAAGATATAATTGAGTCTAATCCCAATTCTTTATAAGCAATTAATTTCATTAATAAGCAAGCGTAATCCAATTTTGAACTTGAGTGGAGTAAATCTAACATAGTTGGTTGTCATATATCCTTTACCCATAGTCAATATTTGTATATTGTATCCTTTTGAGTTTAGGCTAAAAACTCGTTTGTTCCAGAAACAGAGTTTATTGTTGTCTTTTGGATATCCATTTTTATTTTCCTGATATTTCTTTTCTGTTACTTTCCAGATTGTGGAGTTCATTGTAGTGCTATTAAAACTGCCAATGATGTTGCAGAGAATGAATTGGTCAGCACAAGAAACATTCGACGAGCTATTGATCTTTTCTTTGAGTAAGTTTCTCATTTTGACATTGAATGGATGAGTGGCCAAGTTACAGTTATTTAGAGAATTGTTGGTCTTCTCGTACAAGAAAAATTGCTTTTATTTTTGTTATACTGAAGATGCATGGTTTTAGTTAGTTGTCTGTGTTCAATGACCCAGGTACCCATACAATAACTCGCTGCATCACCATGTAGAGAGTATTGTATTCTCATGTTTGGACAGCAAGAGTGATAGCATCGCCAATCGTCTTTTTCGAGAGTGCAATTTAATTAGAAAGATTCTCCAAACAGATAAAGAACACATTCTTTCTGGTGGCAGTAATCAGGTCAATCTTTTATGACTCAAATATCATTATAGCACATTTATAATGCTCTGCTAAACCAAACAGGATTAAAATGAAGGTACAAAAATAAAAAGGACTAGTAATCAAAATATAGACACATGGCAAAGTATGTGTAATATCATGTGGTTGCAAAAATATTTTTGTTCTCTTAACTGTTGATTGCAGTAGAAATTATAATTCTTCTATAGTTATTTATGAATTTGTAGCCAACAATTCCTGGTTTTGTCTATTTCATGTTGCTTTGATTTTTTTTTTTTTTTTGGAAGGGAATATTTCATTGCATAACAAATCAAACCATACATGACTTATCAAAAGAAATAAGAGGACGAACTATATCAGGACAGTCTTCCAATCATACAGTTTCAACATTACGAGTCAAAGCAAATTTTGCAGCAATATGAGCTGTTTGATTTCCATCTCTACTAGTGAATGTAAGAAGCCAACTTGACTGACCAGAAATAACATGCTTAATATCTTCAATAACTTGCCCCAACCATGATGAATCTGATCTATTATCATCAACTGCATCCACTACTCCTTTTGCATCACTTTCGAATTCAACATACTCAAATCCCAATTCATGACACAAATTAACTGCCCTAAGAAGAGTATAACACTCAGCCAAGTGAGCAGAGACATGATCCCTTTAAGCAACAAGAACTACTTCAACATCACCTCTTGCATCTCTAACTACTATGCAAATACCCATCTTGAGCCCCTCCTTATCAAAGGCTGCATCTACATTGACTTTGAGCTAAAAGTCTGTAGGAGATTTCCAAACACTTCTGTCAATAATTGTTGGTACTCTTCCAGCTGTATAACTATTACCCAAAGTGGCTTCTTTAAATGATTCAAGGTCCTGAACGGCTAGTTTGAAAACCATAGAAGGACTTTTGAATCTATTTTTGCAAATAAACTCATTT
This sequence comes from Carya cathayensis, assembly GCA_011037825.1. Taxonomy (NCBI): domain Eukaryota; kingdom Viridiplantae; phylum Streptophyta; class Magnoliopsida; order Fagales; family Juglandaceae; genus Carya; species Carya cathayensis. Next base: position 2,912 of record QGSO01001093.1, read on the forward strand.
CTCCTATCCCATGACCTATGACAAATAACTGCCACTAGCTCTAAGCCTTCACAGTCAAGTCTATTATACAAATTAGACCATAAACCATCAAAGCCCACATAATTCCTACTCCACTTCTTCACTGGACTTCTGCCTCACCCCACACATCCACTGCAGCTGTACAATCCCACAACACATGACAAATAGACTCTTCCTCCATATTGCAAATTGGAAAAGTAGCACATTAATATATTAGATATATATTAGTACATCAAGTAATCTAACCAAGGATAGATTACGTACATTAATATTACAAGTTTTAATTAATTTTACTTTATTGTGCAAAGGTTAATGATCATGAGAGAGCGTGGAGATGTACTAAATAGCAAAATCTCCCAAAACAGAAAATTTTTACAATTTCACATCTCCAAAATAATTATTATAGACCCAATTAAAACCCCTTAGCATTGACACAATGCAGAATGCTTAATACATTTAACTAGAATAAGCAAGGAATTGAAACTTACGGATATGGTTTACGGATTGCGATGAGGGAGGGACTACAACGAGTTAGAGACATACAACGGGTTTGGGCTGCGACATGTTAAGGAGGGGTTATGTTTAGTGATTTCAGTCTTCAGATGGGGGGAGGGGTTAGGGTTAGTGATTTCAGTCTTCAGATAGGGGAGGAGATTTCGATGGTTTCAAATGGGGAAGGAGATGTCGATGGCGACCGCGATGTTGATGGTTTCAGCCACGGGAGGAGATTTCGGTGGAAAGAAGAGATTTCAAGCTTCATATTTCCCGCTCCAGATGCACCATTTGATGAAGATGATATTTGCTTCTCGGTCAAAACAAAGCCCAGCAACTCTCTCTTTCATGTAAACGTGTCGTTTCATCTGACATGTCAACATTTGATACGCAATTCGCCTGTAAGAAGAGTTTTCCAAAAACTAATCCCAATTTGGTCACAAGTTTACTAATGTGAGATAAACTTCTTTGGCTACTTAATCATTAACAATTTGGATCAAACCACAAGAATCAGAGAAAGCTTAAAGCCTGTTTGAAACTTGAACTAAATTGAGATAAATTCAATTTAATCTAATTTTAAACTAAATTTACCATCCAAATATCTAATTTTCAAATCACTAAATTTATCTCAATTCAAAACCTCTTTACACTCGAGATCCACAATTTTTTTCAACTCAACATATTTTTATACACGGGACTCATAATTTTTTTCAACTTTCCATAAATATATCTAAACTCATCGTAATATCTAAACATATCTAAACTCTTCTTAAGTGAGTCCCACAAAACCTACTCTACCATCTCAACTCATTATTATTCATAAAAATCTCAACTCAACTCAATATCTAAACAGGGCATTGTTTTCTTTTGGTTGTTGAACCAAACCTAACTGATCTCAAACCAATTATTAATAAAACCATTATTTTATCATTTTCTCTTTAAAAATTTAAATTCACTTCAATCTACGTCAAACATTTCAATCAAAATAAACTCATCTCAATCTAAAAACGTTACACATATCTCAATGAAATCTATAAAATATTATTATTCATAACTTAATTTAACTTATCTTAAAATCCAAACGTAACCTAAATTCATCCTTTTTTGTTTCTTGGATTTTACATTTTGATAAATTAAAAACAAAACAAAAAATCCTAAGGTGCATAGTAGCCCTTAATAGTTGGTGGCTGCATCAGCATGGGAGCAAGCCCTCTACCTCGGCGACATCACCTTGTCATATAATTAACGCTATCGCAATGGACCAATCCACTCCTTAAAGGGCGGATTTCCTACACGAGGCCTCTTCTCTTATCACGCAATGGTTAGGAGCCACCGGATTAGGGACGACGGGTCCATAGACCAAACTCCATAAGCCAACAAAAATAATTATCAATTACTTTTAAAATACTTTAAACTTAAAAAATAATATTAGATATAATCTTAAGATGCACAAGCTTCACATATTATTTTTGACAAAAAGTAGATTTTATTATTAAAAAATAATTTTTTATGCAATTTTTATATTTATTTATTTTTCTCCTAAAAAATGCGAGAGACTTACACATCGTAAGATTGAAAATATGGTTTCAATCAAAAATTGAAGAGAAGTAATAAAAGCTTTGAGATTATTGTACCATTGGGGAGTTTACATTGGGACCTAGTAGGTATTGAAAGTTGAATCCCAAAGTAGTTGGGCGGGATCACATGTACATGAAATACCCATATGTTAAGGTTAGATGGGCGATCCTCCATTAGTATTGTAGTTCTTATTCAACTTGGTTCTTATTCAACTTGGTTCTTATTCAAACGATTGATTAAATACTGCCTTTGCTTAATGCTTGTAATGTCAGAAACAGTTCAACAAAAACTTGAACGGAACTACCAACTTTAAGCACTGGTTTTTCCGGATGTGTTTATCAACTTTTTAACACTCATTTTAAATTTTCCAATAGGGGTGAAAACGGTTTTTGGGCAAAACTGACACTGACTGACGTCTAAAAATAAAGAGGAGCAATCGACTATAACAGGTTGATGGGGAGGAGAAAAATCGGCCGTATCTACTTCGGCAGTTTACAATCAGTTCTCGATTCCCCTAACAGCAATGATCACTTGAGAGAGTAGGGAGAGAGTGTTGCAAAGGAGAGAGAGAGAGAGAGAGAGAGAGAGAGAGGGAGAGAGAGAAACTGAGAAGTGAGTCTGGGAAGAAGAAGGGAGGGAAGAAGACAATATAATATCGAAACGATGTCGTTTGATTTCAAGTCAAACTGCATCGTTCCACTTTTTTTTTCATACTTTATGAATAAAACACCGTCGTTTCAATTGTGTTTAAAGCACAAACAACTACAGATATAAAACAACATCGTTCTACTTAAAATTAAGTGGAATGACATCATTTTAGATAGGTATAATTTAAAAAAAAAAATAATGGTGTATGGTGTCGGCCTATTCAACGATTTGAATTGGCCTCAAACACCAACCAAACCTCTTTTTCATCGTACTTTCAGCCACCATATGGTTGTTTGGCGTTATGAGGTTCATGAAGGGAGATCATAGAAGATTAAAGGTGGAAGGTTGAGAAGCGGTGGATACTGGGTGAAAGAAAGAGACAAAAGCAAAGTGAAGAGAAGAAGGCTCGTAATGCATTAGTAGTGGCTCGAAAACGACGTAGCTTAATATTCATTAAACGGTGTAGTTTTTTATATGGAGAGATATTGTAAATATCAAAAGATATGAAGATATTACGGAATTTAATGATAGTTAGAGGAAATATTTGAAATGAATAAAAAATATTAAAAAAGAATATTTAAATGATATAGAAAAAATAGATAAGTTGATGTATAACCTATTGTAAAAGTTAGTATATAAAATAGAAAAGATAAGTTTTAATGATATATTTTGAAAGGGATAAATCTGGTTGTAAACGATTTTGCGCATCAATACGCACATTTATCCAACGTAATTAGTCAGAAAGTCTGACTTTAATAAAAATAGTATCAATTTAAATTTTAAATATGAAAGCAGCAATATTAATACATAGATCGGTACATGAATTCGTTTGTATATAATAAAATTAAAAAAAAAAAAGTTAAATAAACTATTGAAAATGCTTTTACCACTTGAGACTACCGTTTATTACCCTTTTTTTTTTTTTTTTTTTTAACTTTTTCTTTTCTTGCCTTCCTTTCTTTATCTTTTCTTTTCTTGCCTTCCTTTCTTTTATTTACTATTGTTGGCTCTGCTCACATGTCAAAGATTTGAGTGTATAGATAGTCAGAACTCTGCGAGATTGAAAGGACTTTCGTTTTCATTTTGAATTTCAAAACTCAAAAGTCAAATCTCGTCCATTTTTTAATAGTGTTAAATCATGTTAATGGGTTATCTTCGTGTCATTTTAAAGTATATATATTATATTATATTATNTTACTAACATCATAAACAGCTTGACAGCTCTTGGCAAAATTTATTCCAAAGTGGAGATGGTAAGAAAAATTCTCAACTCTCTACCAAAACGTTGGGAATCAAAAGTGACAGCGATTCTTGAAGCTAGAGACCTCAAGAAGCTCGAAGTGAATGAACTCATCGGGTCACTTATCACCCATGAGTACACATTGAAAAGAGGAGAAGAAGAAGGAAAGCCAAAGAAGAGCTTGGCGCTTAAAGCTGTTCCTCATGAAAGTGAAAGTGATGAAGATGAGGAAAATGACGATAAAGATGAAGAAGTTGCGATGATAACAAGAAGAATTCAGAGATTCTTAAAGAAAAATAAAACTCATCTCGAGGAAATCCTTCAAAAAGTTTTCCAAGAAAGATTCAGGTAAAAATGATACTTTAATTTGTTATAAATGCAATAAGTCTGGTCATATCAAGCCAGATTGTCCTCTGCTAAAGAAAGATCGAAACAAAGGCAAGAAAGCAATGAAAGCTACATGGGATGATGATTCAAGTAGCTCAGATAGTGAAGCAAGCAATGAAGAATCAGCAAATCTCTGTCTTATGGCTAAAGATGACATTGAGGTAACAAATTTTGATAATATTGAAAATCCTTCATATGAAGAATTGCAAAATGTTTTAGAAGAGGTATATGAGGAATTTGAAAAATTGGGTATCAAATATACTGCTTTGAAAAAGAAAAATTCTTCTTTAACAAACGAAATTGATATTTTAAGAAAAGAAAATATTGTTTTGAAAGATGAAAATCTTGAGTTGAAGAAAAAGAAAACTGATTTAGAAAATATTGTTGAAAACTTTACGAATGGAAAAAGAAATTTTGAAAAACTTCTTGGTAGTCAAAAATGTGTTTTTGATAAAGCAGGCTTGGGATATATGTCAAAACAAAAATACAAACCTTATAAAAACTTCTTTGATAATCCTTCTACATCAAAGTCCAATATTCAAAATTCTTTTCATAATAAGTTTGTCAAAAAAGGATACTATTATAATCACTCAAGTTCTTCATATATGCCACATGCCATTTGCAATTTTTGTAATAGAAATGGTCATAATTATCATTCTTGTCCTATTAGAAGAAAGCATACAATGACTATTAGGGCCATATGGGTACCTAAATATCTTATTTCTTCTAATACTAATAAATAAAGGACCCAAAGAACTTGGGTACCAAGAAAATTCATTTTAATTGTTTTTATAGGTATGCATGAAGTTCTCTATAAGTAAAAACAAAATGGATTTTTAGAAATAAGAAAGATGAGTCCAGAGTCATTACTAGAAATAAGGTTCGACTTGTAGCCCAAGGTTTCAATCAAGAAGAATGAATTGATTATGATGAGACATATGCACTAGTCGCAAGATTAGAAGCTATTCAAATGTTACTTACATATGCTTGTTATAAAGATTTCAAACTTTTTCAAATGGATGTTAAAAGTTCTTTCTTAAACGGTTTTATAGATGAAGAGATATATGTTGAGCAACCTCCAGGTTTTGAAAATCATATTTCTCCAAATCATGTTTTCAAACTCACAAAAGTACTATATGGACTCAAACAAGCTCCTAGAGCGTGGTACGAGAGACTCAGTGGTTTCTTGATTAAAAAAGGTTTTTCAAGAGGAAAAATCGACACAACTCTTTTCATTAAATGCGAAAATGATGATATTCTTTTGATTCAGATTTATGTTGATGATATAATATTCGGTGCTACTAATGAAAATATGTGTCAAGTTTTTGTTAAGACTATGCAGGATGAATTTGAAATGAGCATGATGGGAGAACTTACATTCTTTCTCGGATTGCAAATTAAGCAAGAAAAAAAGTGGGACATTCATCAATCAATCAAAATATATTAAGGAATTGCTGAAGAAGTTTGGGATGGAAGGTGCTAAGGAAACTGGAACACCAATGAACCCATCTACTAAACTTGATAAAGATGAATCCGGTAAGCCAGTTGACTCGAAGGTATATCGAGGTATGATTGGTAGCTTATTATATTTGACAGCCAGTAGACCAGATATTATGTTCAGTGTGTGCTTATGTGCACGCTTTCAATCATCTCCAAAAGAATCTCATTTAATTGCAGTTAAGCGCATTCTTAGATATCTTAGTGGTACAATTAACCTAGGGTTATGGTACCCTAAACACACATCTTTCGATTTAATCAGCTACACAGATGCAGATTATGCTGGTTGTAAAATAGATCGAAAAAGCACTAGTGGAGCATGTCACTTCTTAGGTCATGCATTAGTTTCCTGGTTTAGTAAAAAACAAAATTCTGTTGCACTATCTACTGCTGAGGCAGAATATGTTGCTGCGGGTAGTTGTTGTGCTCAAGTTCTTTACATGAAGCAACAACTTGAAGATTTTAAACTCATGTATAATCACATTCCAATCAAATGTGATAATACAAGTGCTATAAATCTTTCAAAGAACCCAATACAACATTCTAGAACTAAGCATATTGAAATAAGATATCATTTTCTTCGAGTATCATGTGCAGAAAGGCGATATAGTACTAGAGTTCACAAACACACACGATCAGTTAGCAGATATATTCACAAAACCTTTACCAGAAGATAGATTATGTATGATTAGAAGAGAAATAGGTATGATGCATGTTATGAATATCTCTTAAAAGACAGATCAAAGTTCATAAAAATAGAGAGATATTTTTTAAATACTTTTACATAAACTTGAGGTTCTTAGCCTCATGTTTGAGACGCTCATTCTCTTCATACAATATCATGTTATCCCTATCCATGGGAACTGGCAAGCGGAATGAAGAATTCAATAGAGATTTCAACTGTTTATTCTTCTGCCGAAGGATTCCTTCCCTTGTGTGAGACTCTTGAACAATTCGTTGAAGTACAACAATTTGTTCTTTAAGCTTTTCAACCTCATGGTTTTTGGCTTGTACCCGCTGGGAAAAAGCAACAATAGAGGATGAGTAGCGAGTCCCGAGACTCACCAAGTCGTAGATAGCATCGGAGTCTGACTTATTAGCCATACTATTATTTTCTTGCTGCAACATGGCACCAATGGCAGCTGCAGAAAGGACAGGAGGTTGAGGTACTGAATACCTCATGGATGCATCTAGAGGAATGTTAGAAGAATGAGCCATGGAGAGAAGAATTGAAAACTTAAAGCGAGAATGTTGAAGGAATGCAGATGAGTTATAGAGATAAGAAGAAAACTTGATGCGGATTGGATGAACTTTAAGACTGATTTTATAGAGATAGTATAAAGAACAAGACGAGCTATCATCCAAGTCAAAGAGCAATGTGATTTTTTTCCATGTGCATAAATGTTTTGAAAATTAAATTTGAAAATTTTGAAAGATGATTGATTGTCATCTTTCACATGTGCATGACATGATTAAAGGTTTGAACTTTGAAAATATTAAGATGATTGATTGTCATCTTTCACATGTGTATGTTTTATTTGACTATTTTCAAAAGTGATGGATGCTTTTATTGACTTATACAAAAGGTAGATGTCTTTGTTTAAAAAATTTGAAAAGTAAAGTATGCTCCTTTTGTCATATGCAAAAAGTAAAAAATTAGATTTGAAATTTTCTAAAAGTAAAGTGTGCTTCTTTTGTCATATGCAAAAACTAAAAGATTCGGTTTGAATTTTTTGAAAAGTAAAGTATGTTCCTTTTGTCATATGCAAAAAGTAAAAAGATTAGGTTTGAATTTTTTGAAAAGAGAATGATGTTATCTTTGACATGTGAATCTTTTTAAATTTGAATATGAAGTCTCATATACCTATAAATAGATTATTTGAGAGCTTCACATTCACAACACCAAGAGCATACAACATTCATTTAAAGTTTTCATTCTCTCTTCTTTAAACATTGAACCTTAACCCTTGTTCATTTTGAGAGATATAGTTTGCGCTGTATTGTTCTTATTTCACTCATTGAGGAGTGTTTTCTGATAATCTACCCACTATCAATTCTTGTATCAGTAAAAAGGTGTGTATAACCCTTGTGCGTGTAGAAAGTGTTCTACACAGGGAATAGTTGAATCACCACGTGTTAGGTGATTGCAAATGTAGAGGGTATTCTACACAGATCCTTTGTAGCGGTGTTGTTCAAATGTGTAATAGGTTTCTATCTCCACCTGAATGAGGTTGAATAGTGAATTCGATGATCCTCAAGGGATAGCTTGAGGCGAGGACATAGGCAGTGGGGCCGAATCTCATTAACATACTGAATTTGCTTCTCTCTTACCCTTACTCTTTATATTTATTGCTGTTTCATATTTTGTTTATATTTTATATTGTATTTTTTATTTATAATTGTTATTTTTTTAAATACAACTCAATTTATCCCCCTCTTGTGTTAGTCATCTAGGCAACAGAATGGATAGCAATAGCATATTTATTTTAAAAAAACTGGGTTGCCAGTACTAAATTTTAGATTTGTATCTGCATCTTGTACCATACCCAGCTCGAGTATGGACAGGTGGATAATCCTATTATCAATCCAAATTTTAACTTAAGTTGATAATCGCTCTTGGAACCTGAGTTTCGAATAGTATCGTCAACAAATTCGGCCCGGATGAAAAACTCTAAATATGTATGAACTTCATTAATGTGAAAGTGCTAGACTGATCTTTGTAGCCTTAAATACCTATATATGTGTATAGAAAATTTTGATGAAGTTGAATAGAAATATCAAAGTTCTCTACAAAACTTGGTTATCCTCTTCGATTCTTTTACTCTCTCTCAACAAAGAAATTATAGTTTATATCCTCTAATTTTTCAATACATCTAGCGGTACCAAAGCTTTAAATAAGCATTAGATATTTACCAATTCAATATTTTCATTTCAATTTCTCACTAGCTTTCAAAATTTTCCTTCCGGCCCTCCTTTTCTTTTTTTCTTTTTCTTTTAGATTTAATTATTCTTGTATTATTCTTTTTGTTTTTAAAGTTGTCTAGCATATTTTTAATATACTTTTGTTATCTATTCTATTTTATTTTATATTTTCCAAATGTTTTTTCTTTTGTTTATATCTAGAGTTTTAACCAGTTTGGTTCAGCCTGATTTTGAACATATATTAAAATCGAACCGGTATATACCAGTTTTAATATTTGAAGAACCGACTGCACCGGTTACACTTAAAATTGGTACTTTCGGTTTTACCGATTTTGATCTTACTCAGTCCTATTTTTCTAGTCTTAGAATACTATTAGTGGATTTTATAATTAGTCTAACTATACAATAGTAATATAGAGTGGATTATATAGTGATATAGTAATAGTATAACTACTAATACTATAGTGATTTATATAGATATTTATATATAGTGAATTGCTATTAGTATTAGTATATAAATGATGGTATCATATAGTGCTAGAATATTTGATTATATATGTTAGTGATAATATGCTAGTGATAATATGTTAGTGTCTAACTTATTTATGTATTTGATTATATTTGTTAGTGAAAATATACTTGGTTACATATATGTTAGCGATAATATGATGGTTACATACATTTTATATGAGTGTATATGATCAAATGTATAGAAATGTATTTATTGAAAAGAATATATATTATATATAATTTATTTTGCTATAAAATGTATCTATCCTTAATATATATATATAGTTTATATTAATAATCATGTATAATATTAAAATTTAATATTATATTAATTTTATGTTATAAATTAAAATTCTTAATGATAATGTTATATCAAAGGTTATATTAATATTTATAAGATTAATTTTATATTATATCAAATTTTATATTAATTTTATGTTATTAGATTATTATTATATATGAATAATATGATTTAAAAACTTAATGTTATATTAATTAAAAATTTAGCATATAATATAAAATTATTTTATATATAACTTTATATATTATATATAAAAATTATATAAAAAATTAATATGTATATATATATATTTATATATATGAATCTGTCCAGTTCAAAACCTATTCAAGCCAGTGTTAGAAAAAGGAAAATGGGCACGGACCTAACCGGTGGTGGTCTAGTTCACCAGATTTTTTTCACCCAAATTATGTCCTTTTTCTTTTTTAGTTATATAATTTTTAAAATTGCTTTTCTATTTAATTTAAATATTATTTTAGTTTTTAAATTATATATTTTTTTTAGCCATGTGACATGACACGTGCCCAAATATAGGCACAGGGAATGCCACAACAGCATTTCCAATAGAATATTCAGTTATAAAAATATATAATCCATCAATAAAATTGTACGTGCAATACATGAAGAAAAGTTAAAAAAATTGAAAATTCAAATATCAAAAAGCTAAACGGGCAAAACTCATACTGTAGTCCATAAGTCTAGGGTGTGGACTTTTATCACTCACCATCTCCACATACTACACATTATACTTTATTTTATTTTTTAAAATTAATTAAATTCTTCTACTTATCATTCATACACCACACATTAGGTAAAAAAACAAAAACTATGATGTATAACGAAAATAATTTTTGTTAATGAAAATAGGCAGGTCCACTTCCCGTGGTTGGCCAATATTCAAAGAGTGATGCTATATATTTCGTCATCAGCATGGTATTATCTATATATTAGATCATCAACTCTTAATTTTAAGAGTAATATTATATACAGCTTTAAAATATATATATCATGCGTATTTTCTTAAAAAAAGTGAGTTTCACTGTTAAAAAAAAAAAAAATCATATGAATCTCAAATTTACCCTACTTTTTTTAAGGGAAATGTGCGAGGCTTAAACATTTTAAAATTGTAAATATCATTTTTCTAATTAATTTTTGATCGTCGATTCAATTCTATATTTGTTAAATAATGTTGCATTATCAAAATATATAGGAAAGATATCTTTTCTATATAATGAAATATTCCCATAAGCAAAATACAGTACGTCCCTTTCCAATTATGATCCGTAGTCCAAAGTCTGCTACTAGTTCAAAAAGTCCTAATGAAAACAAAAAGGAATTAAAGATATTGCACACCGCACGGGGTGAGATCTTTCCGTGAGAACTCAAGACTTTGGAACAATGTAGTCAACAACGGAAGCGCTGCCTTTATTTGTATTTTTCAGCTGAATCAAACATGCGTAGGGTTGGTGATGATTAACATCAAGCTGGACCATCAATGCATGCTGCATCGCTAGCTATCACTCTCTGCTCGATGAGATTAGCTTCAGAATGCAGCAATACTGGCCAAGGGTCGTTGACTCTTTGATGCACATCTTTATCAAGGAAATGCAGTTTTCAAAACCATGTGATATATGATCAAAACCTCAAATACTTGCACCAGAAATATGACAGACAGATTTTTTGAAGAAATATTAATATTGCTGTATATGCAGGGAGATAAAATATCTTAGTTATTACCACAACTTGATCTGGTCTGACAACGACTTTATTACTTGCAGAGAGGTAACTGACAATTAGAAAGCTAGAACCCCAAAAATTATTTGAGTCCTATATATGATCTCTTGTATCGATCTTCGTTCTAAAAGTCAAGATAATCTTTTCTTTCTCCCTGGTATATATGGAGAGTACAAACAAGACAGCATAAACAAATCAGAATGAATTAAGGAGCTACTAATGAAATAACAAGCTGGTAGCTTAAAGTACTTCGTGGTTTCTTGATGAGGTTTCACAGCAACATGATGAGAGTCTGAGAGTTGGTTTTTGTTTTGTTTTGGATTAAGGTGTAAATCCACATGACGCACAATAAATTTCAGCTTTGTTTGATGCATAATAAAAACTCACAAAATGCTTTGGACGTTTCAGAAGGATATCATTAAGGCTGTTGAGTGCTATAAGAGTGGTCTTCTTTTTCTGTCATGGATTTATTCCCTTATCTTCCACTTTTGATCACTAAGCTCCTGTTTAGTACTAAAATTCAGCCAGCACATGTCCGATTAAAAATTAAAAAATTTGAAAATTTCTTATAAATTAGCTAGCTCTTCCCATGCATTAACGTTGTGAAGGATGAGCCCACCACACTAGCTAGCTTGCAAAACTCCTGTTTAGTACTAAAATTCAGCTAGCACATGTCAGATTAAAAATTAAAAAATTCGAAATTTTCTTATAAATTAGCTATCTCTTACCATGCATTAACGTCGTGAAGGATGTGCCCACCACACTAGCTTGCAAATATAAAACTCTTTTGAATGCCCTGCAAGTGGTATGGTCAAAATTGAGAACTTTGAAATATTGTAGTAATTGTAAAACTCTCATATCCAGACAAGCAATACTGATCAGTGAAGGAAACGAGTACCCTACAAAGAAGGAAAACTGTAACAAGTGGGGTACGTAGGTAAGGAGAATTCAATTTGCATCCTCACGTTTATATATAGATTCATTCTATGTTTCCACGAGACACTTTCTGTGCTGCAGACGAATATAATTGAAAACCAGGCCAGCAAAGGGAAGGCGCAGAAAGACATGGAGAAGAACGAGCTCAAACCTATCACAGCAGAAGAGCCTAAGATAAACTACAGAGGAGTTAGAGCCATGCCATTTGTTATAGGTAAGAAAAAGAGATATGATCATAAGGTTTTTTCTGCTGCATAATCTTTTTTTCCCCTCATATTTGATGACCCAAAAATGCAGGCAATGAGACCTTTGAGAAGCTAGGGACGATTGGCACCTCAACAAACCTTCTGGTCTATCTACTACTGTTTTCAACATGAAAAGCATCACTGCTACAACTCTTATCAATGTCTTCATGGCACCACCAACTTAGCTACCTTACTCGGAGCTTTCTTGTGTGATACTTACTTTGGCCGTTACAAGACCTTGGGATTTGCCTCAGTCGCCTCTTTTTTGGTACTACTGCTAGTATTCCTATTCATCAAATACCAAACTAAGTAAAAACTATACACAAATGATTAAGAATCCATTAGATACCTTGAAAAACAGTAACATCTTTCTAATCTGTTCTTTTTTTCCTCTCTTTTTTCCTTGAAATCAGGGGATGCTCGCGCTGACTTTTACAGCAGGAATTGCAAAACTGCATCCTCCCCACTGTGAGACAGAAGAGCCTGGGGGATGCCATGGCCCAACACCATGGCAACTGGCTTTCCTATTGGGTGGACTCGGATTTCTAGTTGTTGGTGCTGGTGGCATTAGGCCATGTAACTTGGCCTTTGGTGCAGAACAATTCAATCCCAACACTGAATCTGGGAAGAGGGGAATCAGCAGCTTCTTCAATTGGTACTACTTTACCTTCACTTTTGCCATGATGGTGTCTTTGACAATAATTGTTTACGTGCAATCCGATGTGAGCTGGACCTGGGGTTTAGCCATTCCTACCTTTCTGATGTTCTTATCCTGCGCACTTTTCTTCATGGGTTCACGAATTTATGTGAAACTAAAACCTGAAGGTAGTCCTCTTTTGAGCATACTGCGAGTTATAGTTGTTACAGTCAAGAAGAGGAAATTGGCTTTACCAGAGCAACCATGGCTCTCCCTTTTCAACCATATTCCCCCCGGTTCTATCATCACTGAGCTTCCTTACACCGATCAATTCAGGTAACGTAAACGGCTTATTTATAATTATTGCGAATTTATTATTCCTTAAAATTGTTAATATCTGTTATTTTTTAAAACAATGTAGATCACGCTATATTTCTTCTGAGTTCTAACACAAGTCAGTATACAAATATACTACTTACACAAGGAAGTTTACAAACTGATGTAGCTGAATATCGTCCATTAGATTGTAATGCTTTTTTTTTTATTATAAAGTAGAAATAACGTATCACATTAATCTTTTTAATTATTGTCTAAGATTTCTGCATGGAACAATAATTTAATTCTTATAACAAATCACTAATCATACTCAGTTACCACTCATCAACAAAACAAAAGAATTAATATTCATTAGTTCTCAGATTTGTAGACAAAGCCGCGATCAGAACCCCAGAAGACCAAATAAACTCAGCGGATCAGCAGCCAATCCATGGAGACTCTGCAGTAGGCAGCAAGTGGAACAAGTAAAATGCTTGATGAGATGATTCCCATATGGGTTTCGGCCAGTATATACTATGTTGCCACTTCCAACAGCAAACTTATGTTGTCTTCCAAGCACTTCAATTCGACAGACGCCTAGGCAATACTGGTTTCAAGATCCCTGCAGCCTCCTATATGTCTTCACTATGCTTGGCCTCACTATCTGGATACCATCTATGACCGAATCATAGTCCCAGCACTACGAAGATTCACAGGCAAAGAAGGTGGCATCACTATCCTGCAAAAGATGGGTGTTGGCATGGTTATTGCCATAGTCACCATGCTTATATCCGCCATTGTCGAGGAAAGGAGAAGAACTTTGGCTCTCACAATGCCAGTGGATAGAACCAAGAAGAGGTGCAATTTCTTCTCTGTCTGGTATGTGGTTGGTACCTCAGTTGACATTAATAGGATTGTCTGAAGCATTTANAGGGAAGGCGCAGAAAGACATGGAGAACAACGAGCTCAAACCCATCACAGCAGAAGAGCCTAAGCTAAACTACAGAGGAGTTAAAGCCATGCCATTTGTTATAGGTAAGAAAAAGAGATGATCTTGCAGTTTTTTCTGCTGCATAATCTTTTTTTTCCCCTCATATTTGATGACCCAAAAATGCAGGCAATGAGACCTTTGAGAAGCTAGGGACGATTGGCACCTCAACAAACCTTCTGGTCTATCTTACTACTGTTTTCAACATGAAAAGCATCACTGCTACAACTCTTATCAATGTCTTCAATGGCACCACCAACTTAGCTACCTTACTCGGAGCTTTCTTGTGTGATACTTACTTTGGCCGTTACAAGACCTTGGGATTTGCCTCAGTCGCCTCTTTTTTGGTACTACTGCTAGTATTCCTATTCATCAAATACCAAACTAAGTAAAAACTATACACAAATGATTAAGAATCCATTTGATACCTTGCAAAACAGTAACATCTTTCTAATCTGTTCTTTTTTTTTTTCCTCTCTTTTTTCCTTGAAATCAGGGGATGCTCGCGCTGACTTTTACAGCAGGAATTGCAAAACTGCATCCTCCCCACTGTGAGACAGAAGAGCCTGGGGGATGCCATGGCGCAACACCATGGCAACTGGCTTTCCTATTGGGTGGACTCGGATTTCTAGTTGTTGGGGCTGGTGGCATTAGGCCATGTAACTTGGCCTTTGGTGCAGAACAATTCAATCCCAACACTGAATCTGGGAAGAGGGGAATCAGCAGCTTCTTCAATTGGTACTACTTTACCTTCACTTTTGCCATGATGGTGTCTTTGACAATAATTGTTTACGTGCAATCCGATGTGAGCTGGACCTGGGGTTTAGCCATTCCTACCTTTCTGATGTTCTTATCCTGCGCACTTTTCTTCATGGGTTCACGAATTTATGTGAAACTAAAACCTGAAGGTAGTCCTCTTTTGAGCATACTGCGAGTTATAGTTGTTACAGTCAAGAAGAGGAAATTGAAATTGCCAGAGCAACCATGGCTCTCCCTTTTCAACCATATTCCCCCCGGTTCTATCATCACTGAGCTTCCTTACACCGATCAATTCAGGTAACGTAAACGGCTTATTTACTAATTATTGCGAATTTATTATTCCTTAAAACTATTAATATCTGTTATTTTTTAAAATAATGTAGATCACGCTATATTTCTTCTGAGTTTTAATACAAGTCGGTATACAAATATACTACTTACACAAGGAAGTTTACAAACTGATGTAGCTGAATATCGTCCATTAGATTGTAATGCTTTTTTATTTATTATAAAGTAGAAATAGCGTATCACATTAATCTTTTTAATTATTGACTAAGATTTCTGCATAGAACAATAATTTAATTCTTATAACAAATCACTAATCATACTCAGTTACCACTCATCAACAAAACAAAAGAATTAATATTCATTAGTTCTCAGATTTGTAGACAAAGCCGCGATCAGAACCCCAGAAGACCAAATAAACTCAGGCGGATCAGCAGCCAATCCATGGAGACTCTGCAGTAAGCAGCAAGTGGAACAAGTAAAATGCTTGATGAGAGTGATTCCCATATGGGTTTCAGCCAGTATATACTATGTTGCTCATATCCAACAGCAAACTTATGTTGTCTTCCAAGCACTTCAATTCGACAGACGCCTAGGCAATACTGGTTTCAAGATCCCTGCAGCCTCCTATATTGTCTTCACTATGCTTGGCCTCACTATCTGGATACCTATCTATGACCGAATCATAGTCCCAGCACTACGAAGATTCACAGGCAAAGAAGGTGGCATCACTATCCTGCAAAAGATGGGTGTTGGCATGGTTATTGCCATAGTCACCATGCTTATATCCGCCATTGTCGAGGAAAGGAGAAGAACTTTGGCTCTCACAATGCCAGTTGGTATAGAACCAAGAAGAGGTGCAATTTCTTCTCTGTCTGGTATGTGGTTGGTACCTCAGTTGACATTAATAGGATTGTCTGAAGCATTTACAGTTGTTGCTGAAGTTGAGTTCTTCTACAAGCAAGTCCCAGAAAACATGAGAAGCATTGGGGGGTCTTTATTGTTTGTTAGTTTTGCTGTGGCAAGTTACTTTAATGGTTTCTTGGTTTCTATAGTTCACAAAACAACTTCTGGGGCTGCAACTGGTGACTGGTTGCCTGAAGATCTTAACAAGGGGAGATTGGATTACTTTTATTTCTTGGTTACTGCATTGCAGGTCCTAAATTTCGGTTACTTTATCATGTGTGCAAAGTGGTACAGGTACAAAGGAAGTGTCAGCAATGTTCAAGAAGTTGACATGAAAAAAATGCCATCCGAAAAATCTACAGTTTGATACCTGAGCAATGATACTCTCCATCCCATTTTTAGAATCCAGAAAAACATTTCACTTGAAACATCGTTCAACAACATCCTTTTTTTTCTTTACTTTATTTTGTGAACTATGTAACATAAAAATAGAATGCAACAGCAACCAATTGGCTCCAATCATAAATTAAAATGAGGGGAATATTCTTCACAGATTTCCTTTCATTTGTGCACCTTAAAGAAGGCATCAACCTTATTGTTCACTGTCAAGAACATATATATTAAATAAAGTGCAGGAATTTGTATTTTCCTTTCTGAGTTTCACTTTGATTTTATGGTCTGGTCCGTTTCCATGAGTTTGATTAACCAGTGGCATATGGATACTATGGTTCCTATCATATTGAAAACAGCACTGGTTTAAATCAGCGGGTGAACCGCACTTAATTAGGAGGGACCTACCCAAAGATTCCATAATAATTATGTACTTCTTAATTATCTTCACACGTTTGTCTCCTAACTTTAAATGCCTGGTCCCCGTATATACTTTTGAAACTTTGGACATATCATTTTCGATCTTTTATATATATATATATTAGGTGGGACTAACGTATAAAGTACGTTTGTCTAATTTTATGATATAGTTATTTGTAAAAAATAATATATATTTTATAAAAATTATTGATGTCACTTAATAATTTAAGGCATATTGGAAAAGATAAAAAAATTAGTTCAAAATATCATATAATCCAATACATATTTATAACATCCATAATTTTAGCAAAGATGCATACGAAAAATTTAATAAAAATCCAACACAAACGGTAGTTCAAAATATGTGTCGTTTGATATTTGTATTATAATTCATCAATTTATGTCATCCTGTAGACGATCAATAGAGACAACATTAAAATTTTTATTTTGTTGTTGGTTGAATCGATCAGGATCAACATAAAAGTTAAAACATAATTTTTTTATAAAATTTGTGGTATAATATTTTCTATATATAGTATATATATAAATCCTAAAATATATTTTGAAATTATTAGCCGAATTTACTCTATCTTGATTAGCTCAAGGATCACGGTTTTTGTCACGTGCCCATCATAGAAAGTTCACGTGTGGAATATGACTTAAAAGAAGCTACGTCCTACTACCATGGGAATAAAAAACAAAAAGAAAAAAAAAGAAACACTTTGATTAAACACACTTATATTATATATTATATGAGATTTTTAAATTTGGAATACTCTATAATCTGAGTTAATGAAACATATAATACACGTATATTATATTTAAGGATTCACGTCTTATGCACCTAATACACGTGTATATGTTAAGGAAAAAGAGAAAAATATAATAACTAATCTTTAATTACTTATTATTATATAAACTATTCAGTATTGTAATTATTGTGATTAATAATTTATATTATAAAATAAATTCAGTATATATATTTGTATTGTTATTATTCTAGGCTTTAAACTAACATTAAATAAATAAAAATCATGTAACTTTTTAATAGAAAAATTATGATCTATATAAAATTTGTGTATGTCTTTTATTAAAAATTTGTGTACGTCCATTAATCACTCATGACTCTCCAGACTACGTGGTTCACCCAGCCATTCATATATATTTGGATATCCTATCTTTGCTAACCCTTTGATTCTTCATTGCATGGCCCTCAAAGCTCTTCGTTCCAATCGAGTAATATATTTATGAAATATTATTGGGGTCAGCCCCTGTTTGGGGTCAGCCGGCGCACACCATACGTGGCAGTGGTAAAATGACGAAAATCTCCTTAGGTTTTCGATTCCCACCCCTTCGATTTTCACTTTTGACTTTCACCTCCCTTTCAATTTTCACCTCCCCTCTCCTGATCGTCGCTCGCCTCCTCACCTCCCCCCTCCCGATCGTCGGCTTGGAGCAGGTTGACACGGTCGACGGCGACGGTTGCCTCCACCTGTCGAACGCTGTGAGCCTCTTGGAAGAACCCCGGGACGGAGGCTTTTCCCAAGGGAATCCTGCGGTACATGACGGTGAACCTGGACTCACCGTACTTGATCCCGACCCTGTTGGGGTTCACCGTCGTGAAGAGCATCCGTATACTGAGGGAGAGAGAGGCGGAGGTGGCGGGATTCGCCGCGGAATTGGTTTCGGAGGGATTGGGAGTGGTGATGCCCATATACTGGACGCCCACCTGTTGGAGATCGAAGGAGGGCTTCTTGGGTTTGAGAGCCAAGACGATGACCAAAACCACGGTCAGGACAAGGAGGGCCAAGAAGGAGAACTGGAGGAAGAGGCAACAGCAGCAGCCTTTGAAGGAGGCAGAGGAAGACGACGACGTTGGGTAGTACTGCTGGCGGTACAACCGTGGTCGCGGTGGGTTTTTTGTTCAATATCTCAAAGATCTAATTTAAACAATAAAATTATAATTGAGTGTAAAAGAAAGATTCAAAATTGGTGAGAGATCTTGATGTAAGATGTGATTTGAGAAGCTTGAGACGGTGAAATGACGAAATCTGAAGACTATTTCCTGTAGCTCGAGAAAATAGAAGACGAAGGTCGTATATTACCATGCATTATACGAAGAATAAATCGTTTGCTCTGTTAAACGATTTCCCAAGGAGCAACGTCTTTGTGCAGATGAAGTAGTGTCACTCGATGTTTCTGGGCGGAGAGACGGCGTCGTCAGTGGTGCTGGACGGAGGAAGGTGTCACGCGGGCGACGAAGGGGGGGTTTCGCGGGAGGCATTCGAAATGCAAAATGCACGTTTTGAATTATTAAAAAAAAAAAAAAAAGGGATGCCACGTATGGTGTGCAAGTGTGCTTCTGCTACAGTTGTGGATCCGTAGCATTCCCCTATATTTATCTGCTCTCTATGTAACCTTTCGTCTTATATCATTGAATGTTATCTCTCTCAACATTTATGTCTTCATTTTATATGCCGGTTACATTCACACATATTTAAATAAACGGGGTTAACTTTAATGAAAAAATGAGAAAAACCGTTAAAACAAGATTTTTCGTTTTATACACACTTTTTATATATAGAAGATATATATATATTTTTAGTTCCATTACGTATAGTCATTTTTATATATTCTTTCCGTATTTTACTAATATGATTAGTTAAAATAATCATTTTATATTAAAAAGTGACACAACCAATCACATTAATAGAGTACATAAAAAATACGTAAAAGTGATTGTAAATAGAGTTTTTATTTTTTTAATCTTTGGCAACAACTTCACCCTACCCCCAAGGCCCCATGCATCCACTCACCACGCTAAACTAATGTTTTGAACACCGTATCGGATGCCGTATCGGTCAATGCACTAGAACAAAATATTTTAATACTGGTACCGTTTCGGGATAGTCAATATATAAATAAATTATATATATAAATATATATATATGTATATTAATTATATTCCAAAATAATAATCTATATATTAATAAATTATGTATAAATACATAAATATATATAAATTATAAATAGACTAGTCTAAATTGGAGGTTAAAAAATAAGCTTGTAGTTTGAAGAAGTGAAAAAAAAATAAAAAAAAGTAAAGGCCGAAATACCGACCAGTATGTAGCCCGATACAGGCTGAAATATCAGCCGATATGACCGGTATTTGGACCGGTACGAAACATGTACAATTTTTGTATCAGACCAGTAATCGGTATGGTATATTCTGACCGACGGTACGAAATTAAAAATACTGCGCCAAACTCAAGAAATATAATTTTCACTATAAATATTCAGAATTCCTTCTTACATAACAAGATGATATCTCATGGCATTATGGGATTTATTATTATAAGAAAAGAGAATATGATTTTAATTTGGTGTAACATCACCCGTTCTTTATAAGTACTACTACAAAAAATCACAAATATCGATGGATCAAAACTTGCATTGTGTGATTAAAAAGAGATATTAAGTTCTTTTTTCTTTCAAAATGAAGTCTTCCTTATAAATGACTTTATAGAGATGCAACTTTTGTCAATATTTATGAATTACGACTTAGTTTTCAATAAAATTTAAGACTTTATTTCTTTTTTCTTTTTTTTATTTTAGATAAGGGATGACAGTATCCTCAATTTTATCGATAACCTTCATTTTTTACGAAAAAATAAAAAATTTCAAAGCTTTTCTTAAAAAAGAAAAAAAAAAGGTCAATTACATTATTATACTATTTATAATTATTCAAACAAAATAAACTAATTTACATACAAAACAATAAAGAAAGACTACTAATTTATCATGGTGTCTCTAAACACTGGTAATCTCAAAGAGTAGTGCATCATGATCTGCCACAAAGTTTCCTCATCTAAAAGTAAGCTGTATAAAAAGGATGATAACTAGTGAAAAAGAAAGAAAGAATATAATCCTAAGTCTTGTAATATTGCCATCGGGGGAAGCCAAATCATGAAGAATCCAATGTACAATAACAATATGCATGGTTGAATCTGTTTAAAAAATCATTCCCTAGAATTCCAGTTGTTGGTAGTACAGTAGTGTCAAATCGTAAGTGATCAAGATCGAGAAAAGGAAAAATTATTTTAAGTATTCTTATCATTTCCATAAACAGATCTAGATCTATCAATATTGAACTTAAACGTAA
>QGSO01001095.1:0-63156 GCA_011037825.1 Carya cathayensis
TAACACTTCACAACCACACTTCGTTTCACAACAACGCAGTGAACTCCACAAACACTAACTACACAGTCTACAGCCAACCAAATCAACTATGTTAAACATAAATAACTAAAGATAGAGGGTTAAGACGAGAGAGATGTGATTGCTGTCGGGAAAGAATCCAAAACTGATAATTTTAGCGGGCTGTTACACGATGAGCTTAGTGATCCACTTCTATTGTGCTTCAGTTCCCACTCTCCGCTCAAGCAAAGAATTCAATGCCTATTGGTCAATTTTAACTTTGAATGTTTGACCAAGGAGGAGTGGCCACCACTTTTGAACTGCAGTCACCAATGCTAACAACTCATTCTCATAAGTTGATAGCAATAAGGCCTTACCTTTGAGTGCTTTGTTGTAGTAAGCAATTGGTAGCCCATCTTGCATCGAGACATCTCATAACCCAACACTATTTGCATCCTATTTGATTGTAAAGCTTCTTCAAAAATCTGATAACTTAAGAACATAAAGAATTTTTATTTAGCAATGTAGTTAATGGAGTTGCAATAGATCCACAACCTCTAATAGATTTCATGTAATACTACCTAGTGAGGAAAAACCCCTCAAGGACTTCAATGATATAGGAATTGGCCAATACTCTAACATTGATGAGATTTTTGTTGGATTTGCTTTCTCCCCATCCCTTGAAATTTACAAGTAATCTATCTTAGTAACACCAAACCTGCATTTGTGTGTAATTCCTGAGCCCACCGAAATCACTACTAGTTGCACCCCAATGACACTAAATACCATCATAGTGTTAGCACTTGGTGACCTTGAGATGGCATGAATAGAAATTAGTAGGCTCTCTTCTCGTGTTTCCACATCATGCTCTGCTAGCACAACTTCATCAACTCCACTATCTTGGCCCAATTCTTTTCCCACTTCACTATTGTGATAACTCGCTCCTTCTTTCTTCTTTAATTACGAGCCTCATTTTACGTGCCGAGCCTCATTGGCATGTTCTACAATATATCAAGCGGATTTTAAATCAAGTTCAATATTTTAAAGCTTACGAGTATTTTAAATATTGTGGAAATATTTATATGTGATATTTTCAGTGTTATTGGACTAAACTTGTTTTTAAAATAACACACTTAAAATATTTTGATGAACTCTAAAAATATTATAATTGTGAAAAATTATTTAAATAAAATATTTTAGCCATTTAAAAAATATTAAGAGATTTAAATTAAATTGAAAACTCTAAATTAATTTAAATGGTTTTATCTTCTTTGAGTAATTAACGAGATTTCATCATTTTAAATAATGATGAAGGAATATTATTCATGTTTATAAAATAATATTATATCTTAATTCCTTTCAGTGTTTTATTTTATTTTAAATAAAACACTTACGTATTTTCAAATCAGTTCTTAAACTCACCGTTAGATCGTTTTGTAGTTCCTGAAACGAAGGGCCTGGATTAAATACCCAAGCCCCTCCCTCTCTCTCTCTCTCTCTCTCTCTCTCTCTCTCTCTCTCTCTCTCTCTCTCTCTCTCTCTCTCCCCTGAACCCGATGTGCTACTCCTTTCACTTCATCGTGCGGCTTATCCCTTCCAGCTGGCGCCACCGCCAACCGCCCAACTCCAACTCCAACTCCACCACCAGCAGCCTCCTTCCTCGCTGGAAAGTCTCCCCTATCACTGGTGAACACCACGATACCCTCATCCTCCCTCTACGGCATCACCTCTAAAATGGGTTTTGACACCTATTTCTCCATCGTAGCACCACCATACACAGCTAGCTTGGCCTCTGACCACCATCAAAGGAATCCTCACTCCATGGGCTTCATTTCCATGGTCTCCTTTCCCCTACCTCTCTCTCTCTCTGATGGGTCACACGCACACAAGCACACGGTTTCACCATCGTGCACCACTGTGCGCGGCTACCCACGCCACCTTACCACCACCACCTTGATCTTCTCACCACCGTAGCACCACCATACACCGCCAGCTTGGCCTCCGACCACCATCAACGGAATCCTCACTCCATGGTCTCTTTTCCCCCCACCTCTCTCTCTCTCTCTCTCCGATGGGTCACACGCATACACACACGGTTTCACCATCGTGCGCGGCTACCCATGCCACCTTACCACCACCACCACCACCACGACCTACCCCAGCCATTTTCATGTCCAACCGAGTTGCCCACAGCCTTCACTCTCCCCCACTCTCTCATGCTCGGTTTACACTACCCATGGCTGAGTCGCCTCCGTGAGCCACCGTCCAGCCACCACCTCGCCACCACAACTCCACCACACCTCCCTCAAGCTCTTCCATGCCTAGCCATGAGGTCCAGCCCATCCCCACCTCTCTCATACCCTCAGATGCACTGTTCACGATGTGATGCCGTCGTGCTCTACCACCTCAGACTATCATGAGGTCACCTTGAGCTTTTCCAAGACCACGCCTAGCTATTCCTAACCCCAAACCGTTACTTTACGTGGTGGACAGCCACTGTACATGGCTAACCGCCATCGTACACGGTGTTAACCGCCACGTACAACTCATTCGATGCTTTGATCGTGATGGGCAACGAGCAACGTTCGGGTTACCCCATCGATGGTATAACCCTCTATATCGTTATTTATATTAATGTTAGTTGGTTGGTTGGATTGTAGACTGTGTTGTTAGTGATTGTGGAGTTCGCTGCGTAGTTGTGTAATGAAGTGTGGCTGTGTAACGAAGTGTTGGGCATAATCATGTAGTGTTGTGGACTGTGCTGTGAAGTATGGGTGTCGGGTGTATGCCGTAGTTGTGATGTGGCGTGGTTTGTGTAGGGAGTACACGTGGAGTGTACTCCATGTAATGCAGTGATGCATCGTGTGGCGTGCGCCGTAGTGACGTGTGGCGTAGAGTGAAGAGAGTACACGTGGCGTGTCTCTGTGTTGTGTAGCGATGCACTGCAAGGCGTGTCACGGATAAAAAGGTGGTTGTGTAGTTGAGGAGTGTAAAGTGTATTGTGTAGCATTGGGAACTGTATAGTAGTGTCCCGAAGTAGCTGTGACGTGGCTTGTAGTCCAAGGTGATGGGTGCCACCTTGTGGTTGACTTATGGTTGAGAGTATGTGTTAAGTGGTGGAAAAGTATCAGAGTAGTGCAGCGGAAGCATGACGGGCATCGTGCCGTAACTCGGAATTTGTCTTGAGCTACTTGAAGTGAGAGAGGTGCATTTGTGGATGCAGTCCACTTGTTAAGTGTTGGGATGAACTTGTATAGGGCTGGGAAGTAGGAAGAGTCCTATCAACCGGGTCTAAGCAAGTTTGTATTGGAGTATGGAGCTTATTTATACAAGCGGGCATTCATTGAACTATAAGTTGATCTTAGGTGAAAAAGGGATATGGTACATGTGCCTCTGGCGAGACACATGTGCCAGGCAGGTTTACTATATATAATGGATAATCTGTCCTCAGCATGGTTGCATGATGTTTAAGCCCTAGGATTAGCTTAAAGTCATGTGGCATGCATGGATAGGAATGAGGATTGAGGATTGAGTATGGGCTAGGATGCATGGAGGTAGTGATGAGTATATCGTCTAAGGTTGGAACACGTGACTTTGTCAGTCGGAATCATGCGTCGGAATGTGAAAATAGAAGAGTAAGACAAAAGTCTTAGTGTCTTAACTCTAAGGAGAATTACAGAGGTTCACTTTAAAGAATAGGACCCCGAAGGTTTTAGCATAGTAAATGGCACGTAAGAGCCCAGGGATGGATGTAGAGTGTTCCAAGTGAGGCATAGTTATATTTGTAGTATAGTTACTTATGCATTAGACAGAGAATGATGTGAGGTTATGTGTATGCATGTAGGTTGCCATTTGACACGCACACAAATGGACTGCATGGATTGAGTATGGCATGAAGTCCAGGTAAGTATTGCGTTCATACTCTTCTAGAGTTTTCTTAAATAAATGAAGATGAAAACGAAATGTTTTTTTCTCTAAAATGCTTTACGAACTGACGCTTTTCTCTACAAAACACGTTTTACGAAAAAGAAAGCTAAGCATAAGTTTTCAAGTATAAGTAAGTAACGGCCCTCTTTGGCAACCCCCTTTTACGCACCCAAAGTATGAAAGTGTATGCATGTGGATGGATTCTACAAGTGGTACGTATTGTATTTATGTTCACGAAATGAAACGAATTGATGCTTTAAATGATGCACGAACTGACATTTTTAAATGATGTCATGAAAGAAAACTATTTTTTTTAAATGTCCAATGCTTTCAAAATGACTTTTATGAACGAAAGGACTGTAAGAACCGTAAGAACTGTAAGACCTAAATGAAAGAACTGTAAGGATTGTAAAGAATTGTAAAGGACTGAACGGACTGTAAAGGAACAAAAGGATTGAAAATGAATGAATGGACTGAATGCATGATGTATGAAAATATGTAACGGCCACATGAATGGAAATGGAAAGGTACTGAAGGACTGGACTGGTCAGATTGCAATGCCGAGTAAGTAGTACTGGTAGTGTACCCAGTGCTGTATCCTGACACAATGGATTCCCATCCCGTGGCCATGGGCGGAATCGAGTCCAAAAGATCGTTAACCCTAGCATACGGGGCGCAACAGTGTGCAACTGCCAATGAAAGCTATAAGAAAAGAATGTATGCATGTATGTTAAGAAAGAATGCATGTATGTATGAAAAGACGTATGCATGAATGTATGTAAGAAAAGATGTATGCATGAACAGATTCTTTAAGAAATGAAGGCAGCGAGGCGTGGGGAACTGTTTTACGAGAAGAAAATGTTTTTTTAAAAAAGAAAAATCCACCTCTCAACGTTTTAAAATGAATTGCATGTCTATGCATGATATGCATGGAGTGCTGAATACATGACTGAAAACCTACGTTCATATATGTTAACTGTATGAAGTAATGCTTATGAGTCATCGACTCATTTTAGTTTTTATGTGTGCTCTCCCAGGGACAAGATGAGCATGACGTGTCAGGATGGGCACAGCCCACGGGAAAGAGCACGAAAGCCTAGGCACGATATTTTGTATGAGAGACTTTAATTATGAAAATTAATGTTTTCTGTTGTAACCTTTTTAATTAAAAAAATATTTATAAACATGAAGTCTTTTGTATCCTGGCATGAAAGGAAAAGAAAATTTTCAAAAAGAACTGTAATTCCCGTCTATTTTTATTAAAATCATTTTTTAAAAGACCCACCACAAGGCGGGCGTTACAACTATCTTCTGCTTGTAAGAGATAAACTCTTGAGTTCTTGCACACATGACTTGGGTTCCACTTCTCCTCATAGTGGTAAAATAAGATATCCTTTCTCTTCTCATCCATATGTAAAGAAGAGATCTTTCTTCCTGACCCCACATTCTTCTGAAACCTTTTACTAATATCTTCCACAATCCCAAACTGTTGTTGATCACTACTACCCACCACTGCTCTCAAAGCCTTCCTTGAACTCCAAATATACTCCTCCTGAATCTTAACCAACCCAAAGGCTGCACTTAAATTAATTGGATTGAGCATCGTAATGGGGGAGTCTGATCTCATCTTTGAGACCACTTAAAAAGCAACTCAACTTGTGCTAATTTGGGAGTCCAGAGAGCCCCTTTAGCCTATTGGAAGGACTCTCAAATTGAGCCTTGTAAGTAGCAACCATGGTTGTTTGCTTGAGTCTGGTCAAGGCTTCTATAGGGTCATCATACCCAGTAGGCCCAAACCTAACTTGCAAAGCCTTAACAAAAGAATCTCACTCATTAAATGCATCTTGATATCAAATAAGGGCTTCACCTTCTATATAATAGGAAGCCATTAGCAACCTCTTTGATTGGAGGTGTTTGATGAAAATCAAAATATTGGGATGCTTTAAAGACCCATCTCGTTGGGTTATTCCCATCAAAATGGGAAAAATCCAAACTAACCCCTCTAGGCAAGTAATCCCATCTTCTTGAATTTCCCTAGCTATGAGTTTCTTGCAAAACCTCCCTTGATGAATTATTATGATAGTGCTCAATTAGAGTTCTAAGCATGTCATGCATTGATCTAACCTTTCTATGAGACCCTAGATAGATTGTTCTTGGCCATCAAGATGCCTTTGCATGGCTTCTTGATACCTATGCGTGCTCTCTTGCTGAACTTTTAAAGCCATCAACCTAGTTCCTTTTGTCGTAAGATAATCAACTTCTTTTATACCAACAGTCACGGGTGTTCTTGATATAGAAAGAATAAGAAAGAATGGAAGAACAAGAAATGAAGATGGAAACAAGAATTGTAATCTTGGAAGAAATTGACGTGGATTTATTTGAGTTGAATCCAACCTCCCAATGAAATCAAACAGATCAAAGACCCCTTCCCTCTTCTTTCTTCCTCTTATTATACTTCAGTTGAATTACATGAATCAAAATGCACCCTATAACCCAATGTTCGAATTATACAAGTCACGTAACCAAACACACTGTTTTATTCTATCTAACACATGCGCGCTACAAGACTGAAAAACATCGTTTCATTAAATCCTTTCCCAAAAAGCTGCATTGCACTCCTAGACTCCTTATAGTTATTCTTCTTGTGCCCATAACATTTAGTCTAATGTGAAATATCTTGAAATGATATTATGATGGTTTTGAATCAAAAGGATAATGTTGCCCCTTTCAAACTACTCTACAACTATGGTCGTAATCGAGTAGAGATAAGTTGGATACCAAAGGTCCAAGTTTGGCTCGATTTGTTAATTTTAAGCTCAATGCGAGCTTCTAAAAAACCTAATTTATATATAATAGTTATCGGAAACATAAATGTTTGAATTAAAAAACATATAATAATTATAGCTTCTAAAAAAATTTCATTTTCAATCCAAATATGTTTTAGACGCCATAAAAAATAAAATCAGGTGGTTCCTCAAGTAGTAATAATAGGAGTGAGTCTCAAATAGTAAGATATCTTGTATATTATGTCGTGTATTGCAATATGCATTGAGTTGGTATTGGGAGCCTCACCAGTACACATGGTGCATTTTAGAATGGCATTGATAGAACTGAATGAAATGAAACTTGAAACAAAGATAAGATAATTGAGAGAAAACTTAACCCGAACCATGCTTGTGCAAATGAAAACCTAGGAGAAGAGAGAGAAGACTTGGTGAAATTTTTACTTTTACATGGAATTTCCTTAAAATAAAAATAATGATGAAAATAACATAATTTGAGAGCACAGAGTAAATTAAAAAAAGTCAAAAAACTAAATGATGGGCCAGCTGCCATGTGGCAACCACCTTAGCTGATGGTTGCCATGTCATCATCAATCAGCATAGTGAAGTCCACCCAAAGCCCAAATATACAATAAAGGTCATTTTCACTTTTTAATCACGTCTCAACCTAGGTGGGACCTTTCCTTTTGGTACATCGCTGCTACGTGCACGTGACATGTAACAGCCCGCTAAAATTATCAGTTTTGGATTCTTTCCCGACAGCAATCACATCTCTCTCGTCTTAACCCTCTATCTTTAGTTATTTATGTTTAACATAGTTGATTTGGTTGGCTGTAGACTGTGTAGTTAGTGTTTGTGGAGTTCGCTGCGTAGTTGTGAAACGAAGTGTGGTTGTGAAGTGTTAGGCTTGATTTTGTAGTTTTGTGGACTGTGCTGTGAAGTATAGGCGTGAGATGGATGCCGTAGATGTGATACGGCGGGTTGTGTGAAGAGAATACGCGTGTAGCGTATTCTGTGTAATGCAGCGACGCGCCGCGCGACATGCGCTGTAGTGATGTGGGTCGTAGAAGGAAGGGAGTACGCATGTAGTGTACTCCGTGTGGTATGGCGATGCATCGTGTGATGTGCATCGTGTTGATGAGTGTTGTAGCGAAGGAAGTACGCGTAGCGCGTACTCCGTGTCGCGTAGCGATGCACCGTGAGACGTGTATCGCAGTGATGGGTTTTGTAGTGTGAATGGAAGAGAGTTCACGTGAGTGTACTCTGTACTAAGTCGTGATACACCGGATGGCGTGTCACGAAGGGTTGAATGGCGTAGCAGAGAAGTGTGGAGCGTATGGTGTAATGTTGGGAAACTGTATGACAGTGTCCCGAAGCAGTGATGATATGGATTATAGTCCGGGATGACTGGTGTCATCTTGTGGTTGACTATGGCTAAGAGTATATGGATTGAGAAATGAGTTGTTTGTTTGGTTGTTATTGATAATTTTAATGAACTTGTTTTAGTGCAAAGGCTTTCTGAAGTCAATTTATCTCTTCCGAGTATAGTGAAACCTCAAGTTGGCCGTGGTGTTGCAAGTGCTTACAATATGGCAATTGAGTTCAGAAGTGAAAATCTTAAGGACTTGAGTGTTCCTCTTCCAGCTGTTGTGCAGTTCCTCGTGTCTCGCGCTCTATTCTCATAGAACGCGACGATCGAGGTAAGTTAGCCTCTAACTTACTATCAGTTTATTGTGTATGTGTGATGGGTAAGAGAACTACAATTTATGTATGTATGTTATCGTATATGCCATGTCATGCTATGTCATTACATGTTTATCTGTTACGTATGATTTAATCTCTCATGAATAATTATCTGTTATATAATCTTTTCTGTCATACAATGATGTATGTTATAAGTATGCCATGTTAAGTATGCCATATGATACATGTATGCCATGAAATGTTTATGATTAAATCATATTATGCCATTTACAAGTATACGCCATGTTAGAAAAGTATATGATATTAAATAATATCACATGCATTAAGAAAGATAAGACATGTTATGTTATAATAATGCGTGGGGCCACAACAACTGTGGAGTACGTATTATATTTATGTTATTTATAATGCGTGGGGCCACAACAACTGTGGAGTACGTATTATATTTTATGTTATTTATAATGCGTGGGGCCACAACAACTGTGGAGTACGTATTATATTTTATGTTACTTATAATGCGTGGGGCCACAACAACTGTGGAGTACGTATTATATTTATGTTACTTATAATGCGTGGGGCCACAACAACTGTGGAGTACGTATTATATTTATGTTATGTTATTTATAATGCGTGGGGCCACAACAACTGTGGAGTACGTATTATATTTTATGTTATGTTACTTATAATGCGTGGGGCCACAACAACTGTGGAGTACGTATTATATTTATGTTACTTATAATGCGTGGGGCCACAACAACTGTGGAGTACGTATTATATTTATGTTATGTTACTTATAATGCGTGGGGCCACAACAACTGTGGAGTACGTATTATATTTATGTTATGTTATTTATAATGCGTGGGGCCACAACAACTGTGGAGTACGTATTATATCTTATGTTATGTTACTTATAATGCGTGGGGCCACAACAACTGTGGAGTACGTATTATATTTATGTTACTTATAATGCGTGGGGCCACAACAACTGTGGAGTACGTATTATATTTATGTTATGTTACTTATAATGCGTGGGGCCACAACAACTGTGGAGTACGTATTATATTTATGTTATGTTATTTATAATGCGTGGGGCCACAACAACTGTGGAGTACGTATTATATCTTATGTTATGTTACTTATAATGCGTGGGGCCACAACAACTGTGGAGTACGTATTATATTTATGTTACTTATAATGCGTGGGGCCACAACAACTGTGGAGTACGTATTATATTTATGTTATGTTACTTATAATGCGTGGGGCCACAACAACTGTGGAGTACGTATTATATTTATGTTATGTTATTTATAATGCGTGGGGCCACAACAACTGTGGAGTACGTATTATATCTTATGTTATGTTACTTATAATGCGTGGGGCCACAACAACTGTGGAGTACGTATTATATTTATGTTACTTATAATGCGTGGGGCCACAACAACTGTGGAGTACGTATTATATTTATGTTATGTTACTTATAATGCGTGGGGCCACAACAACTGTGGAGTACGTATTATATTTATGTTACTTATAATGCGTGGGGCCACAACAACTGTGGAGTACGTATTATATTTTATGTTACATGAAGTATGGGGCCACAACAACTGTGGAGCATACACTACATGAGACACAGCAATTGTGACATGTAGAATACGTGGGGCCACAACAACTGTGGAGTACGTATTATATTTTATGTTATGTGAATTCATGGGGCCACAACAACTGTGGAGCATGAAGTATGGGGCCACAACAACTGTGGAGCATACACTACATGAGACACAGCAATTGTGACATGTAGAATACGTGGGGCCACAACAACTGTGGAGTACGTATTATGTTTTATGTTACTTGAATACGTGGGGCCACAACAACTGTGGAGTACGTATTAATGCACGTTATTAATCAAGACAATTAAATAAGATTCCAAGTTTATGTTAAGTCAAGTTTCAGATCAAGTTCATGTTATGTTATGCTCACGTACATGTTATGTTCATGTTCATGTTATGTTCCAAGTTCATGTTCACATCATGTTATGTTCACGTTTATGATACGTTCAAGCTCACGTTCATGTTATGTTATGTTCATGTCCATGTTATGTTTCACGTTCATGTTATGTTGATTGTTCATGTTATGTTTTAAGCTTAAGTTCATGCCATGTTAAGTCAAGTTCAGTTCACGCTTAAGTTCTGGTTAAGTCATGCTATATGTCAAGTTATACTATGTTTATGTATGACTATAATTATGCATTTATGCTTTTACTGCCATGCATGCATTTTTAACCTGTGTATAAGTTTTATGTTAACTTACTGAGATTTGTAATCAAATCTCACTGTGGTAGTCCCAACTACCATTCCCCCCGAATGGTAGATCTTGTTACAGGACCCAAAGGAGAATTGGAATCTGACCAACTGAATACGGTCGACTAGGCCACGGTGCGATGTTGATGATGGTATAGTATTTAACTTAGGTTAATACTTGTACTTTTGGAGTTGTATCTCAAGTATTCTTTTGATCACAACCATTTTAGACTAGTGTGGTGATCACGGCTTTTTAGTATGCCTTTATGTATGAATTATGTTTCAAGTATTTGGGATATATTTAGTTGGTGCATAGTATTGCTAAAGAAAAAGATTATCCGCTGCGAATATTGCATAATGTTAGATGCATGTTAGGAACATTGCATCTTATATGTCATGAACGGGGGCAGGTAACCTTGTGTTGCATGTCTCGACGCTTCAAATGTCCGTTCAATCCCAAGCGGAATTTGGGGGCGTCACAGGTGGTATCAGAGCAATACGTCTCTGGGTTGTAAATCCACATGTCCTTAGGAAATGCACCAAATACTAGGCTTGAGATTTTAGTCTTCATTAGGCTTGAATTTCTTCGAGATCATGTGCAGAAAAGCGATATAGTAATAGAGTTCACAAACACACATGATCAGTTAGCAGATATTTTCGCAAAACCTTTACCAGAAGATAGATTATATATGATTAGAAGAGAAATAGGTATGAAGCATGTTACGAATATCTCTTAAAGGATAAAACCAGAGTTCATAAATATAAAGAGATATTTTTTTTAATAAAATGCTTCTACATAAACTTGAGGTTCTTAGCCTCATGTTGGAGACGCTCACTCTCTTCATACAATATCATATCATCCCTATTCATGGGAGCTGGCAAGCGGAATGAAGAATCCAGTAGAGTTTTCAGCTGTTTATTCTGCTGCCGAAGGATTCCTTCCCTGGTGTGAGACTCTTGAACAATTCGTTGAAGTACAACAATTTGTTCTTTAAGCCTTTCAACCTCTTGGTTTTTGGCTTGTACCCGCTGGGAAAAAGCAATTATAGAAGATGAGTAGCGAGTCCCAAGACTCACCAAGTCGTAGACAGCATCGGAGTCTGACTTATTAGCCATACTAGTATTTTCTTGCTGCAGCATGGCACCTATGGCAGCTGCAGAAAGGACAGGAGGTTGAGGTGCTGAATACCTCATGGATGGATCTAGGGAAATGTTAGAAGATTGAGCCATTGAGAAAAGAACTGAAAACTTAAGGCGAGAATGTTGAAGGAATGCAGAGGAGTTATAGAGATGAGAATAAGTTTTGATGCATATTGGATTGAGTTGAAGACTGACTTTATAGAGATAACATAAAGAAGAAGACAAACTAGTTTCTCTTCAAATCTTATTTAGTCAAAAGAAATACAAGATATGCTGGACACGCTTTGTCAAAAGTTTCTTACTAAGCCAGCTAGATTAACAGTAGTTTGTCCCTATTTCTCTAGAAAACGATGAACCTCTGCTGTTATCTGCCGATGTTGACCCTGTATCTGAATCCTTTCTCGTTCCAGCTCTTCTATTCGTGGTTGCAGATCATGAGCATACCAATCTGCAAATTTCTTCAACTCTTGGTTTTCTTGCTGTAGCCTTTTATTTTCTCTATCCTTATTAGCAAGCTTCTGTTGTAACTCAGATATTTGGATGTTAAGATGATCAATCTCACTTACCCTCGCCAGTAACCTCCGAGACATGATCGTAACAGAGGCAGCATATTGACTACTGAGCTTCCATGATTCTGTAATAATCTCAGAATCAGTCCTACTAGAAGAACAGTTCGCTGCTCCTATCGTAGTATTGACGACCTCAGGAGAGAAGATTGATGGTTGATGCGTCAAGGGTTCCTGATTCAAGTCTGGAACATTAGTGGAAGAGTTTTGCCCAGCCATTATTTTGTTATGGAAAAACAAAACACAGGTCAAGAAGCGATGTTTTTTCTTTCCGATGGATGAAGATGATCCTGTTTCTTTATAGAAACTCAAAGCCTTCAATCACGGTTGTCATCAACATCAGGCGTTTGTTCAAATCACTAGCCGTATTAAATTCATAGAGTAGGCCCCGAGACTTTGCAGCACTTGTCGGGTCACGGACGGTTCTTTTTTTTTCAAACTATCTACAGTGTTTTAAGCGTGTTTTATGTTTGTACTTGCGTCGATTTCGAGGACGAAATCTTTTTTTTAGGAGGGGAGGATGTAACAGCCCGCTAGAAATTCAATGGTGGAATTTCTATAGACATTAGAAATCTCGTGAAAACCCCATAAGTTTTTACGAATCGGCTAATCGCATAAGTTCTAGTATGTCAACATAATTAGTTTTATCACTCACTATGGTGCCAGAAATGTGATTTTATTTGTTTGAGGTAGTTAGAAGTGTCAGATTACGTTATAGTTTACGCCACTAGACTCAGTTGAATATTTAGGATTTTTCAGTACTAAGTTTATTATGCACTTTTTCGGAGTGAATAGTAACCTCGATAAGCGTACTAAGTGCAGTGGTTTCAAAATCACAGTGTGAAATGTCCAAATTAGGTTAGAGAAGTTTTATTTGGACACTTGGCAAGATCTTAACCACACATAATGAATAGTATTAGATACTTGGCACAAAGAGAAACCATTAGATGGATTTGTGAAGGAAATCAATGTGTGAGATCATGCCACCTAAGCAAAACAGTTTTTTTTCATCTGATCAACCAAATTGAGTTAGATGAAGAGGGTTTCAACCCTAGTAAAACCCTAAATGGTTGGAATCCTTTTGAAACCCCAAAAACTTGGTTGAAACCGAAACCCTAAACGGTTTCCCCAAACCCTAAAGTTGGCATTCAAACCCTTTTTGATCCAATTTCTAGTATTGTGTTTAATCACTTGATTAAATCACTTTCACATGCTATTAATTTCTCAAATTCCTATTATGACATCTTTATCCAACATTTTAAACCTTAGAAATTTGATTGGGCCAAGAAAAATTGGATTTGGGCTTGATAGCATCTCAAACCCTAACCAAACCCCCTTTAAACCCCAAATTGAAGCCCACTTGGTTGAGGCCCACTAAGGCCCACTAAAGCCCACGAATTTTGGCCACCTTGGCATAGCTTCTTGGAGAAATTTCCTCCCCCACTTGGCAGACCATTCATTGCATCAAGTTGCACTCATTAATATGGAGGAACCCACCCCATCAAGTCCCATGTCTCATAGCCTTTGTAAGTTGTCTTTTGCCCCCCACTATCCTCTACATTATGTCACATGTCTACACCTCCACTCAATGATCATTAAGGTCCAAATATTCTCCCTACAGAAGTCTTGAGTCGTGCAAGACACACTTACTTCACTTTAATCATTTCTTCACCCCGTTCTTAGAGAGAAACCCAAAAGAGCTCTCTCGGGCAGATTTCTGGGTCTTTTTGCGTGGAGTTTTTCGACCCTTTGTAAGTATTTTCACACGATGACTCCTTCATAAAAGTTGTTCCTCTTTGAGTCTAGTTTCCGTAGATGTATTTTTCGTATCATTCCATGGTCATTTGGTCGGTCAAAAGTATTTTTAACCATGGAAAGGTCATTCTGGGCGTGAATCTGGAGAGTGTGTTATGTTTTGGAGTTTTTGACCAAGCTAATGGATATATCTTGGTCCGAAAATTTTATGGAGTGTTCTTAGAATGTGTTTAAGAGTTTTCATTGAGGTTTTGTTGCATGAATAAAGATTTTGATGATAGATTTTATTAGATCTAGAAACATGAAAACTGGAAGTGACAAAACAGTTTTTATTTGGATAAAGTTTGAATATTTTGAGGTTTGATCTTACTCTAAAGGCTTTGATATTTTTATATGATGATCCTAAGTCTCTTATTTTCATGTTAGGATGTTATTTTGGAGATATTTAGTATTAGTTTCAAAGATATGATTTTTCTATGCAAGAGAATTTCGGTTAGGCCTAAGATTTGATGTTTTTAGGTTAGATCCATGTTTTATTGGGTTTTAGCCATGTGATTTTAATTTTGATGGTTGGATATTCTTTAGGACACGTTTTTAAACCATGTGATACTTTATTTCAAAGATCTCACCTTCTTAAGCCATTGATCAAGAGATTTATCAAAGCTAGTTAAGAAAAAGTTTCTGTTTTTGGACTAAGTGTAAAATCAAAAACTCCAAGTGTTATTTTTGTGATTTTGGTGACTTTAGTTTGATGATTTAAAGCATGGTTTATCTGAGGATGATGTTATGAAT
The DNA here is from genome assembly GCA_011037825.1 of Carya cathayensis. NCBI lineage: Eukaryota > Viridiplantae > Streptophyta > Magnoliopsida > Fagales > Juglandaceae > Carya > Carya cathayensis. The sequence goes on from QGSO01001095.1 coordinate 14,962, forward strand.
ATGTTAGAAGTAAGATTAGATTTTTTGGAATTCTTGGAGATGTTTTGATTTAAGGACAAAGCTTGTGATTCAAGTGTTTTGATCTTTTTACAAAAAAGTTTGGTGTTGATTATTAGCTTTTTCTAAATGGATGTTTCAAGTATGGTTTTAAACTTAGGATTGGAAGATGTTTGTTGTAAAATTTTGGTTTAAGCATGAGTTTTGAAGTTGGAAGGAATTGTAACAAAAATCAAGAGAAATGGCCTATGGATGTTTCGGCCATAGTGTGTTTTCCATAGTGTTGTTTTGTTTTAAATTTTTTTCTGAGTTGATATTTGAGTTTAGAACAAAATTTACATGAGGAATGTAAATTTTGGAAATTTTTGGAGTTAGGATATGAAATCCTTAAGTTATGGGTAAAATGGTCGTTTTCCCACATGTAGAGGGTAAAATGATAATTTTACTCTAAGATAACTTGTTTCCATGTTTCTAATTGTTAGTAATTAAATTTCTAACTTTTAGAATGACCTTTTACAGTTTCTCGTATATCGCACTTTATTCTCGTAGAACGTGACAATCGAGGTAAGTTAGCCTCTAACTTACTATCAGTTTATTGTGTATGTGTGATGGGTAAGAGAACTACAATTTATGTATGTATGTTATCGTATATGCCATGTCATGCTATGTCATTACATGTTTATCTGCTACGTATGATTTAATCTCTCATGAATAATTATCTGTTACATAATCTTTTCTATCATACAATGATGTATGTTATAAGTATGCCATGTTAAGTATGCCATGAAATGTTATGATTAAATCATATTGTGTCATTTACAAGTATACGCCATGTTAGAAAAGTATATGATATTAATTAATATCTCATGCATTAAGAAAGATAAGACATGTTATGTTACGTATAATACGTGGGGCCACAACAACTGTGGAGTACGTATTATATTTTATGTTACGTGAATACGTGGGGCCACAACAACTGTGGAGTACGTATTATATTTAATGTTACGTATATACGTGGGGCCACAACAACTGTGGAGTACGTATTATATTTTTATGTTACGTGTATACGTGGGGCCACAACAACTGTGGAGTACGTATTATTTTTTATGTTACGTGTATACGTGGGGCCACAACAACTGTGGAGTACGTATTATATTTTATGTTACGTGTATACGTGGGGCCACAACAACTGTGGAGTACGTATTATATTTTATGTTACGTGTATACGTGGGGCCACAACAACTGTGGAGTACGTATTATATTTTATGTTACGTGTATACGTGGGGCCACAACAACTGTGGAGTACGTATTATATTTTATGTTACGTGTATACGTGGGGCCACAACAACTGTGGAGTACGTATTATATTTTATGTTACGTGTATACGTGGGGCCACAACAACTGTGGAGTACGTATTATATTTTATGTTACGTGTATACGTGGGGCCACAACAACTGTGGAGTACGTATTATATTTTATGTTACGTGTATACATGGGGCCACAACAACTGTGGAGCATGAAGTATGGGGCCACAACAACTGTGGAGCATACACTACGTGAGACACAGCAATTGTGACACGTAGAATACGTGGGGCCACAACAACTGTGGAGTACGTATTAAGTCAAGTTTCAGATCAAGTGCATGATAAGTCAAGTTTCAGATCAAGTTCATGTTTTGTTATGTACACGTACATGTTATGTTCATGATCAAGTTATGTTCCAAGTTCATGTTCACATCATGTTAAGTTCACGTTTACAGTATGTCTCAAGTTCACGTTTATGTCATGATATGTTCAAGTTTATGTTATTTTCAAGTTCATATTTATGTTATGCATGTTTACGTTCATGCTACATTTCAAGTCCATGTTATGTTTTAAACTCAAGTTCATGTCATGTTAAGTCAAGTTCAGTTCACGTTTAAGTTCTGGTTATGTCATGTTATATGTCAAGTTATGCTATGCTTATGTACGACTTTACTTATGCATTTATGCTTTTACTGCCATGCATGCATCTTTAACCTGTGTGTGAGTTTTATGTTAACTTACTGAGATTTGTAATCAAATCTCACTGTGGTAGTCCCAACTACCATTCCCCCCGAATGGTAGATCTTGTTACAGGACCCAAAGAAGAATTGGAATCTGACCATCTGAATACGGTCATCTAGGCTACGGTGCGATGTTGATGATGGTATAGTATTTAACTTAGGTTAATACTTGTACTTTTGGAGTTGTATCTCAAGTATTCTTTTGATCACAACCATTTTAGACTAGTGTGGTGATCACGGCTTTTTAGTATGCCTTTATGTATGAAATATGTTTCAAGTATTTGGGATATTTTTTGGTTTGGTGCATAGTTTTGCTAAAGAGAAAAATTATCCGCTGCGAATATTGCATAATGCTAGATGCATGTTAGGAACATTGCATCTTATCTATCATGAACGGGGGCAGGTAATCTTGTGTTGCAAGTCTCGACGCTTCAAATGTCCGTTCAATCCCAAGCGGAATTTGGGGGCGTCACATGACATAACACCAAGGGTGAGTTACTTGCCTCCATAGACGTTTGACCTAATCCGTTTGGACTCTTGACTGCAACCATTCCTCGCAAATGTGACCAGCAGGATCGTATCTTGCCAAGTCGAGTGTATTTCATCGCCACCTTTCTTGCCACAATAAGTTTGCTTGCCATTGAGAGCTTACTTGTAAGCTTTCCTCGCCACAGCAGTTGCATGGTACCTATGTAATGTGCAACCTGATTACAAAGTTGGCAGTCATTAAATTGCAAACCCACCTAAAGGCCCGGACGGGTTTGGCGCCTGTTGCAAGTGACACCAAACTAGATCGGCGACCATGGCTTATGGCCCCAACAATCCCCAACAATCCCACCTAAAAGGCGAACATAGCTCGTCAGTCATCTTTTGCAAAGCACCAAGGAAACTAATCTAAAGGACACGTGAACAGTGCATTTCACTCAGTGATACCATTTGATAGTTGGATGATGGAAACAAAAGATTGAGCTACTTGACTCGAGTTTATTGCTATCAAACTCACTATCTTGGCCCGGGTTTGCTTTTTTCAAACCTGATATTTTAATTTTATTTACACTAACAGATGTCCTCCCCATAAATCTCATCAGAATTCTATGAACCTCCAAGAGAGTGAACGAACAAAAACCAGTTAGGGACAAACAATCTTCATCATGACAAAAATAGTCAAGGACAGACAACTTCCACCATGGAAAAACCACTTACCAGTGAACAATCGTAGTCAAACAAACATTGGAAGCTGCAACTAAATCACCCTAGTTTGCTTCTCTCAAACTCACTATTGGAATTTTATTTTCAATAACAAATTTGGTTTTTGGAGATTTTCCCTTAACACTCATAAGGATTCCATGAGAATCCTAAGGAATGAATAAGCAGGAACATACTTTGCTACTTATACTTAACCAGAAGTAAGTTCAGACAATCCACATCCCAAACAAAAGCCCCAAGGCAAATAAACGGAATAAAGAGGATGTACAATGACGATCAACACCCACCACATAAAAAGCTTGGAAACTATCCACCTAACCTGAAGCATTAGTTGCAAGGTTGCCCCCGAGCAACTAATAGGCACCTTAGCTCCCTATCTTCACGAGAGCAGAGGCATGCCAAACAATAACACTCGCCTGAACCTACAATGTTCTTCCCAAGCAACAACGCTCACTTAGAGCAACAAAGGATCATGCTAAGCAACAATACTTTTCCTGGTCAAAAAAGAAACTCGTTGAGCAATAATGCTCACCCTAAGATATAAAAGGACCGTGCCACCCTCAAGCCTCACTTAGGTGCCTTGAGCCTCACTTAAGCACTACGAGAATTGAATTCTTACCAAACATCATGCCACTTAGCTCAAGTTTGCACGTCTCAAACCCATGATTTGAATTTTTACACTAACTAGTTTGGTTTGTAAAAACTTCTTAGAGTAGCGGACTATCCTAAAGTCGAGCACTCGGTCGTCCTGCCACAACATTGTGATCAAGCATGCCTTCCACCATATCAAATACAACACCTTCACCACAATACTAGGCCAAGCACACCTCCTGCCATAGCAACACGATCAAGCAAGCCTATTGCCACAATAACATGGTCGAGCAAGCCTCCCACTAAGTGAGAAATGTCAGCGTGCGTGGATGTGACCATGGCTAACACTCGCACCAGAAAGTTGAGTTTCCCTAGAGTCAAGCACTTGGGCCTCCGCAAAACAAGCAACCAAGGTTAACGCATGCTCATGCGATCAGTGTTAACACTTATGCTTTAGCAAAGTGGTCGAGCTATCCTCCTGCTAACTCAAGGAGAAATGTTAGCATACGTGCATACAACAGAGGAACAGAGGCTAACACTCTTGCCATAACCACCGCCAACGGGTAAACTCCGAGAATGAGCCTCCAAGCTCTATAAATGCCTCATGTGAGCTAGTTGCCTCTGGGAATGAATTGACGAGCTTGATAATTGCCTGAGATGGACCCAAGGGGTCAATGGGCTCTCTGACCACTTAACGTAGGTTACAACAAACTTTGACCTTAATGCTAAAACAATAGCACAATCTTGAAAACACATCAAAGGGCAAAAAGCCCCTAGCTCTCACAAAACAAAAATGATCACCAAATGTGGAGAATGCGCTTTACACTCTCTTCGCTAACAATAAACAATCATACACAGTTATCAGTCATGCATGATTATCAGTCATATGCTCGATTATTTGGAAAACACTCGAGCAAACAAAATTCCTAGAGGTCCATTCTTAAATGCCCTTACCATGAATTTTGTAAGTCTCCTCAAAGACCGCCCTTGGAGATCTTCATTGCATTGCATTACAATGGAAAACTAGGGATAAGTTCCCATAATTTATTTTTCTAATGCTTTTATAGACTATCTTTATCATGATTGACTTGAAGATTCTCAAAACCTTCTTATTGGACAAGTCGATCTTAAGAATCGTGGGCATTTATTGTATATGAAATGAACTGGGTCTAGCCTATTAGAAGCCAATTACTAAGAATAAAGAAAGAGATAAGATACGGAACAAATAATACAATGAAGAGATAAAGTCAAGTGATAAGATAAAAAAGAGATAAGAAAAGGAAGAAATAAAACAAAGAAGAGCTAAAAGGCAAGAGAATTGGAAAAGGATGAGGTAAAACCAAAAATATTTGACTTGAGATAGAAAAAAGTAAAAGTGACGTAAAGTAAGTAGGCAGGGGTCAACTACTTTAAAAAAAGAAAAAGACTACAGAAAGAGAAACTATACATATCTTCAAACTTCTTTTTAGCTAGAGACCCCTCAAATTATTGACTTCTCTACACAAAGACCTCCTCCAAAATTCTACAGGTTAGCATCGTCTTTAGTCTTCTTCAGACCCTATTTCCTTTATTGTATTAAAAGTTATGATAGGTCATGAGAGACTCTAAAGTCGCCAAACATTGTGAATTCACCCCTAACGACTCGTACATGCAAGTCTTTATAGTGACTCAGTCTTTATAATGAGTCACGTAAATCTATGTCTTTTTTTGTTTATATTTTATATGTTTTATTTATTATTTATTTTATAAATAAGCATTCCAACATGGTATTAACACCCAAACCGTCTCTGTGGGCCGTTTAATCATATTGTTGGCGACCTGGCCAACAAACACATAAACATGTACCATAATGTTAATTTCTGATGCTAATATCAACTACAAATTTGAAATCAGTTTTACTACTCATTATCCTCACACAATACACACAACACTTTTTTTTTTTTTTTTTTTTTTAAATTTTAAATTTTTTTTATAGGTTTATTCTTCTTAAACTAATTGAATTTTTCTATTTATTATCCATATACTAAATATTTGATAAAAGAAAAAACTAAAAAATAAAATGAAAAAAGTGTGATGTATCATGCCAGGATAATGAATAAATTCATCTTAAATATATATCTTTCACCTCGTCCATGTAGTTATTTATTTATTTATTTATAAGAAATCATCAATTTCATTAGAGATAACAATTACAGATATTTATCTAATTAAAGAGTTTGAGAAAGAGAGTTTGAAATACAATTCTACCACATTTTAATACTCTCAACGTACCAAGCATAACGGACAAGCTCCCTTACACATTATTAAATATACAAGAGTGAAACATTCGTTCAGTTTATAAACTTCAGCGTATAGAGCTCCTAAAATAGAGTCCCTGTAGTTAAACGACAGTTCAACAACAGTTCAACAAGTAACAGTGCCTTGAAGGCTGGCGTCCAATCCAAGTATCGATCTTGGCTCTTTCTGATCCAAGTTTTGCAGGTATGTTCTTGTCGTTCATGTTCTGAGATGTGGGCTCGATAATTTATTTCTCTTTCCTTCGTTATTTCCTTAACTTACCAAACAGAAGCTACGATCTAGTTCGGAGATCTGATAATAATTGTGTCAGACACTGTTTTCGATTTTTCTGATTTGCTTCAACTGTTTGAACACTGAGATATTTTGACCAGAAAATTAGGCAATTAACTCATGGAATAGTAGGGCTTGCTGATTGTAAAAATGCGGGGGAATTTCGTTTCCCGCAGATATTGGATTTTTTTTTAAAGAATAAATTTGAATGATTAAGTTGAAGCTTAGGTCTGTTAAGCAGCATGTAGAAGTAACACCCAACTTAAGTTGGGCTAAGGAAAAACTGTGATTTTTGGGGTTTATAGAGTGGGAGAGGACCATCCTGTTTATAAATGAATTCGTGAGTTTATGTTAACGAGTCTGGACTTCTAAAACAATTGAATTTCAGAGTTTTGCGTAACATAGAGAGATCCTTCTTATTGTCTCAAGTTCTCAATGTCACGGGTGCTTGGGGTCAAGGCTTGAAGAGGAAGGTAGCTGATTGTTGATTGGTCTGTGAGAAGTATCAAGTAACAAGTGATGTGCATTAGCTGGTCTGAAGGGGAAGTAACGAGCTTAATGGCTTTTGTGAGAAGGGAAATCGAGGCGTAATGACGTGTAGCTTGTTGAGGATTCTTTTAATGAAACAATGTATTTTTACTTTTAATTGAAGTACTGTAAGTCGTTTAGTTGGACTGTAGGTTAAGACTTTAGTTAAACTGGGTGTTTGGGGGTAGAGATGAGAATTTTGAGTTTGAGATGAGAGTTTAAAATATTATTTCTAGTATTATTATTGTTTTGGGATTTGAAAAAGTTGTATTGGGATTTGAAAAAGTTGAATTGTTTATTATTTTTGTATGGGGATTTGAGAAAGTTGTAATTATGAGATGATGATTTTGAGTTTGAGATGAGAATTCTTATCTACCAAACATGCCTACTTGTGCGTTTAGAGTTTTACTTGTTGCATTTTATTATAGTCTTATGGATCTGTGAGTATAAAAGCAGTAGCCATTCTTGTAAAAGGTAACTTTGATCATTTTGGAAGTTTGAATTTTGGGAGGTTGATGACTCCTTGAAAGTCCTCTGTCAAGATTCATTAATGGAATCTTGCATTTGATCATTTCCGTATTTTGTTGCATTTGTTCTTTTGGTATTAAGTTCTGTGTGTGATCTTCATTTGTTCTTGTGATTCTTGGAGTTCTGAGTTCATGGAAGCATTGGCTGGTGTTCTTGTCATCAAGAACATTACACTCAACCTCGTCAATAAGGTGGACTTTGGGAAAGACTTAAGAATTTAGATTTGAGAATTGGGGTAGTGTTCCTTCATGCGGTTGTCAATCAGTTTATTAATTTACATAAATACAGACAGTTAGACAACTACTTGCAATTGTACTAGGACTTAAGAATTCGGAAAATTCAAATTTAAAAGTAGAAACTTGGGTGAAATTTACAATACAGAAGGCCAGGGGGCTGAAATATTACACTCAATTTATACCACATCTGTAAAAGTCAGGGTAAATGTTTGAGATTAGGACTATTTCTCAAATTGAAACCCTCGCAAGCCAACACTAGGAAAGGAACCTTTGATTTGGGTAATAAATACAACTGAACCGTTAACATATGTCATGTGTACAAGAAGTTATCAAATTACTAAATTATCAGTGCCTTCAAATAACTTAAGAGAACTTATAGGAGCCATAGTAGTGATTTATAACAACGGGGAGACTAGAGAATCCACTTGTACCGAATCCCAATTTCTGTATTTCTATGTCTTTGGCCTCTAAGCTTGCTCCGTTTTTTTAATTGGCAACTAGGTGCCTGGGACTATGCCTTGGCTAATATTGGGGGTGCACTGGCCGTGCTGTTTGTTAATTCTTTTTATTGTTCACTTCTTAAATATATTTTTATTCTCTTGTATACATCCTGCATACATATGTTATGCTTATCATCCTCGTCAATAAAATCCTTTTTTACTTATAAAAATATATATGATCACCTGATGAAAGAACACATCAAATTTTGTTGGTTCATGGTAAACCTTATCAAATTTATCATTGTATTCTAGATACCTCTACATACAGTTTCCTTCTTTGGTTTGAGAAAAAAAATACACACAAAAGAATGAGAAACCCAATGGTTGCTTTGGGGTTAGCTGGCTGGAGTCGCTTGTTTTTCCTCCCTGTGGGTTTGAATATGAACATTGAGGGTCAATCAATTTCTTTGAATTTGCCTATGTCTGGTTATAAACCCTAATCAGCTGTGGCAAAATCTATTTCTTGTAGGATTCATGTCATATTTTGCGATTTTGGAAATTCAGAAGAACAAATCTCTCTCTTTCCACCCCTCTCAGAAGTAATGTGGAAGCGTGGAAATAAATCAAAGGCTTGGACTGGGCCTCAAAAGAGATATCTTACTGTTTTTATCACCTCTCTTTTTCTGATTCTTGTAGTTTTTGCATTTTCATTGCGGGATCATGGTAATAAAACCACATCAACATTTGGACTTGTGAAGCATGAATGGAATAGCTCTTTGCCTCAGGTGCACTTTCATCCAGCTATAGAGGTTCTGAATGGAACAGAGCTCATATGGCAGATACCTGATACACCTAAGGCGGTTATCTTTGTGGCTCATGGGTGCAATGGCAGATCTGTTAACTTTTGGGACAGGTCTTCTACCTGCCCTAGTTGCATTGGTTTACCTGAAGAAAGGCTAATTGTCCTTAATGCTCTTGCTCGAAAGTTTGCCGTTCTTACCATTTCAAGCGCAGCAAGATGCTGGACATTTAGGGAGGAAAAATTCGTCATCAAAGATATTATAAAACAGTGGGTTGAGAAAAATAGGCTTCAACAGTTACCTCTGGTGGCTTTGGGGGCCTCCTCTGGAGGGTACTTTATTTCTGTTCTTGCCACAGAGTTGAAGTTTAGCAGTCTTACAATTATGATTGCTGAAGGCATATTTGATAAAATTCATATCACAAGGGAGTACCCTCCTACTTTATTTGTGCACATGCCTAAAGATCGACGTAGGCATACCAAGATAAATGAAAGTTTGGAACTACTGAAGAATAAAGGTGTTGATGTGGAAGAGATTGAGTGCAAGGAATTCCCCTTGTCTCCACAAATTTTAGCCGACAGAATCCTAGGTATTGATCAAACTGTATCTGCAAAGTTGTTTGAGCTTTTCCAGGTCAAGGGCTTCATTGATGAAAGTGGATATATGAGGAATGATGGGCGTGCAACGAATTGGAAGAAAGCTCTCAGAGAGAGTAGAATTCAATTGCCAGATCAGCGTTTGGAACAACACATTCAGGAGGAATTAAATCTTGCATTTGCTTACCATGAAATGACTAGCTTGCATTGCGAAAAGATCTTTGAATGGTTTGAATCTCATATGAGCTGATCAGAACCCTATGGTAACATTATCCTCAGTTTTTTCTGGAATAGATTGTGGCCAGAATCTGAAGCAATTTGAGATTGTAATTCTTGAAGCAATCAGAATTCAAGTTAATCAAATGAAAATGAATAGCCATGGAGTATAACCAAATGCCAAATACAGTCACCAAGCTAGACGCCTGCTTGCTGAAGAGACTCGGTTAATAAAGTAGATATCTGGATATCAGATATCAATTTGTTGTCTCAAACGTGTCTGATGGGTGGACCTGGTTTATATATATTTTTTATTTGGCTGTTTATCTACATGTCGACCGCTATTGTAATGTTTAATTTCTTAAGCGTAACAATGTAGAAAACAGAGGAGAACACAAGTTAAATCAGACACATAGCTGTGTACTTGTTGCAAAGCATAAGGGCTAATAAAAAAAAAAAAAAAATTAGAAAGGAAAAAAGAGGCTTCGAGACACTCTAAGAAAAGGGAATTTCTATAGTATTCATGGTTTTGTAATGCCTACATTTTTCCCACTTTATTTAAAAAACCAATATTTATAACAATGCCAAAGCCTGTCGTGCTTTTGGAAGTATAACAAGTGAATGCTTATTTCCCATACTGATGCATCGAGAGCCACAGCTAACAGAGCTTGCTTTGTAAATGTTGTAGAAGTAGATATTTCAATTAAGAATCCCATGAATTCAATCTGGTTTTGGGAATCTACATTTTGTTGACGATTCTTAGGTATAAGAGCATCCCCAACCGGTTCTGCATCTCTTTATTTTCCCCATATTTTGCGGTGGTTTTTAGGGTTTTTGATAAAACCCTCACTTCATCCGGTTCCCTATAATGCGGTTGAGGTTTACGGGGTGAACAGAAATTCCCCATCTTTGGGGACCTACTGTACATCCCCAAATCTTGTTCCCTCTTCCCTGTCCTGCGTTCATCCCTCTCGACAGTTGGTGCTCCAATAATCGTCTCTCCTGCTGACCGACCCTCTCTCGGTGCGAATCCTCTTTCTTTTTTATGTTTGGTATGTGCGAATCTGATTACCGTTTGAAGGGCATTTGGGATCTATTTTAGGGTTTTTGAAAATTTATTTATGATGTGCTTGGCTGCTAGGAAATCGGTACATTTTTCTCATTTTCTCACCCCTACTAATTTCTTGCATGTTTCTTGATGATGAAACATCTAATGCTTTGGAACCGATGTTTGGTTGGTGTGAAAATTTTTAGGGTTTTCTTGTGGCTATTTTCCTGAGTTATCCGTTTGGTTGCTGTGAAAATTTCTGTTCGGTTTGGATTTCTTTTTTCCTGAGTTACCTGTTTGCCATCACGTTAGAAAATGCACTAATTAATAAAAAATTTCTATTTTTATAATACGAATTTCAATTTAAAAAAAATACTATATTGGATAGTCAAAATCTCCAATAAATATTTAGTAGAAAGTGATATTTGAAAAAAAAGATAATAAGACAAAAGAGTTAGTAGTTAAGATTATAAATGGAAGAGAGAGAAAAAAGTAATAAAAAAAGAATAGAGAAATATTATTTAAAAGAATAGAGATAGGGATGGAGAATGAGATGTAAGAGGTTTTTAAAAGATAAACAAATTTTAGGGATAAATTTGAGGAAATGAGTGTTTGAGTTAAATTATAGGGATGAGGATGTAAAACCGGATGGTGATGCTCTAAGTAGAGCAAACCTTTTTATTAAAAAAGAAAAAGAAAAAGACTGGAACACACCTGCACGGCGCCCAACATCGATAAGTTTTCAATTATATTCTATTTTTAATTTTTTTTATAACTTTGGATTATGTGAAATTGTTTAAACAAAACCTTCTTTAATTACTAATTTTAGAGTTCGTTTGGATTCAGAGAGTGTTTCATTTTATCTCATCTCATTATTACAATTTTTTTCAAATTTCTATACAAAATATAATAACTAATTTAACATTTTCAAATCCCAAAACAATAATAATATTAAAAACTAATATTATAATAATATTTTATTCAACTTTCATATAAAACCATCTCATTTCATCTTTGATTCTAAACGAGCCGTAAATTATATATAAAAAAAACCATTTAACACTGATGTGGTTCGATCGAAAGATGATAGCAAGCTATTTCACACAAATTACTTTAAATTAGTTTTTAACTACACAAAAGATGACATTTACATAGAATTTTTTGCACCATAGAATTAGATATTAAAATAAGAAGAACTTAACCAATCTAGCATGTATATGATTCGAGTTCATTATTGGAAGGAATATTTAGTGCTTGTAGGCCCATCATAGTGAAAGCCTAATAGTCCATAATAGATTCTCCAAGTCTCATGGATAAAAAGGCTGGATAACGCCTCAGGGTTATTAGGAAGAAGATTATTCTGATTGATACGGAGAGCTGTCAAGGATATATCCGAGAGATTGGTTATCTTCACAACTTCACACCCCTATAACTAACACCTAAAGGTAACTCTTTCGATTCACTTATATACATATGCTAAGATCACTTCTCTAACTTAAGCGTCGGAGTTCCACTGGGCACCCAGTGCTGCCATCTTATTTCTTGCAGGTGTTCGTGTAGTCGATGGTATTAAACACGTCCTTAATATTGACATCGTCTATGGGATCTCTTCTAACAGACTTCAATGTGATTTACACATGCCAACTACCATGCGATCACAAGCAAACAGAGACCAAGAGATGAGCATGGTAGATATGGAAGTAAGATTGGCGGATATAGAAGATCAATTGAAGAAAGCAAGTAGAGCAGCTGTAAAAGGAGAGTGAGGAATTAAAGCGGCAGTACGTTGCTACACCACCAGTTAACAATGAACAAACGGAGGGTGAGAGAGATGCCCATAGCGCGGGTGGGGTCAATGTCGAGGAACTAGAAAAGAAGAAACTACACGATGAGCTAAAGAGCCTTGTCGACAAGTACAGAGAGATGGTAAGAAAGATGGGAGGATCTTCCTCTGTAAAACAATCGTTGAATCAAACAGACCGCCCTTATAATGATAAAGTGATGGCGATACCACTCTCGCCTAAATTCAAGGTCCCTTAGATTAATATGTACGATGATCCAAGGATCCTGTTGATCACTTGAAAAACCTTATGGTTTTCCAGGAAAAATTGCATGTCACGCCTTCCCACTGACCTTAAAAGGGATTGCACGCGACTAGTTCGAAACTTTACTCCCAGGGTCCATTAACAGTTTCGAGGAATTAGCCAAGCAATTCTTAACTCAATTCATGGCTAGCAAGCAACGCCGCTGTAGGCCGTCCTACAGCCTATCTTCTGACCATTAAGCAAAGAGAAGGGGAGAGCTTGAAAGCCTATTTGACTGGATCTAATAAAGAAAGGTTGTCCACCCACTAGGACGAAAAAATCACACTCGCCGCCATACTAGGGGGGCATATAAAGCTTGTTCATGGTCGAGTTGGCTAGAAAGACTCCCTTTACTTTGAGGAAGTTTATGGTGGATAGGGCTAACGAATATTTCAATGCCGAAGACACATTACAAGCTCTGCTGGAGCCAAGGAAACAAGAAGTAAAGTCTGAATCCAAAAACTTAAACAGAGACAAAAAACTGGGTTCAACCCATCAGGGTGGGGGCGTGAGAGACACTCTACCCTGTAGGACTAAGGGCCCCGCCTTGTTCACAATAACTTAAATGTGCAAGAAAAAATACGCGCCCACCCCCCAAAGGTTAGCGTTATTGCAAATACTATCAATCCGATACTCATTGGACAGAAGACTGTTCAACCATGAAGAAAAAAGTAGCTGAACAAGGAAGCGGGGAGCTCGAATGAATGTTAGCCGATCGTGTGAAACCAAGAAGGGAGGAAGGTCGTGGTTGTGAACCCAGACAGAGTAGAAGCCCAAAAAGGCAACGTCAAGATAGAGAACAGAGGAAGGACACCCCCCACCAAACACGAAATCAAGAGCAAGCCCCCTTGGGGGAAATCCAAACTATAGCAGGGGGATTTGCTGGCGGGGCTGTGACGGCATCGATTAGGAAGGCTCACGCTCGTCAGGCCATATATCATGAAGTATACTTAGCAGGTAGGCCCTCCAAGTATCCCAAACTAGGAGCCTTTTCCATATTTCCTTCGGAGTTGAAGATTGTGAGGGTGTTCTTTACCCCCATGACGACGCCTTGGTAGTCACTTTGCTGGTCGCAAACTACACCACCAAACAGATTTTGGTTGACAATGAAAGCTCCGCCAACATTCTATTCTGGGAGGCTTTTCCAAAATGGGTATTAGACCAAATAGGCTACGACCGTTGCCCACCCCCTCAAGGGATTCTTTGGTGAAGCTGTCCAACCCATAGGTGCCATTGCATTGCCAATCACAATGGGTTAAGGAGACAACATGGTTACAGCAATGACAGATTTTTTTGGTCATCAGAGCCCAGTTGTCATACAATACCATATTAGGGCATCCAACCCTGAATAATCTGAAGGTCGTCACCTCCACCTACCATCTAAAAATAAAGTTCCCAATGGAGGCAGGCGTCGGCAAGGTAAGAGGAGAGTATATTTTAGCAAGAGAATGTTATGTGCAGGAACTCAAGGCGATGATGCCATTAGTATTGGTTGTAGAAGATTCCATCACTAAGCCACCGCATCTTTCCCCAATCATCACCAACCAGTTCATTGAAGCCAGGGTTGAGACCAATCTAATGCAGGCAGAGGCAAACAAACCTTTAGAGTTGGTAACACTTCATTTGGACAGACCAAACACCACGACCTGCATGGGAACAAGACTCGCACCAAAACACTGGGAGGCATTAAAATAGTTATTAATCGAACATAGGGATGTGTTCGCTTGGAGCCATAAGGAGATGCTAGGCATTGACAATGAAATCATGGAGCACAAAGAAGTACACAGCTATAGCTGAGGAGATTGATTGCCTCTTGGCAGCAGGATTTATCAAGGAGACCTACTACCCATAGTTGCTTTCCAATGTAATGTTGGTGAAAAAAGCAAAAGGGAAGTAGAGGACGTGTATTGACTTCACGAACTAGAATAAAGCTTGCCCAAAAGACTAGCTTTCCACTACCAAGAATAGATGTTATTGTGGACGCCACGGCAGGACACTGGGTGTTGAGCTTCGTGGATGCCCATTTGGGTTATAATCAAATCTGAATGAGCAAATCAGATGAAGAAAAGACGACGTTCATTACTGATAGGGGCCTTTATTGTTATCGTGTAATGCCATTCGGGTTGAAAAATGTCAGGGCAACTTACCAAAGGTTGGTAAACCAGATGTTCAAAAAAAAAATTGAAAAAACCATGGAGGTATATGTTGATGACCTATTGGTAAAAAGAAGAGCCTACCTAGCACTTAGCCAGCTTACGAGAATCCTTTGGTGTACTTCGCAAGTACAAGATGAAACTGAATCCTGCAAAGTGTGCTTTTGGTGTAAACTCGGGGAAGTTCTTAGGCTTCATAGTCTTGGAAAGGGCAATTGAGGCAAACCCTAAGAAGATCGATGCCATATTGAATATGAAGCCACCACAAAAAATTAACGACGCCTAAGGACTGGCGAGAAGGATAGCAGCCTTAAACAAGTTTGTTTCAAGGTCCACGGAAAAATGCCATCCTTTCTTTTGAGTCTTGAGAAAGGTTCCAAGAATTGAAACAATACCTCTCTAACCACTGTTATTGAAGCAACCTAATCATAGGGAAGTCCTATACGTAAACTTAGCAGTATCTCCACACACCATCTCAGCAGTACTAGTAAAAGATGAGGGCGCTGCCCAGACACTAGTATACTATGCAAGTTGCACACTCAGAGGCGTCGAAGTCAGATACCCAAGAATGGAGCTATTGGCATTCACTTTAGTAATAGTTGCTAGAAGGTTACACCCGTATTTTCAAGCCCCCCATAAGGGTGTTGACTGAGCACCCATTGGGGATTATACTGCAAAAACCCAACTCTACTGGTAGGATGGTCGCATGGTTTATTGAACTTAGTGAGTACAATATTGAGTATGTGCTGAGTAGTGCAGTCAAGGGAAAAGCCGCATGGTCTATTGAACTTAGTGAGTACAATATTGAGTATGTGCAGAGTAGTGCAGTCAAGGGAAAAGCCTTGGCAAACTTTATCGCCAAGTTTACAGGATTCCCAATTGAGATTCAAGCAATGCCACACCAGCGACCCTGCCAGTGTTGGTCGACAGATCTACTTGCCAGGCAGGAGGGGGGATAGGGATTTACATCGTTGAAGAAAGCGGCAAGGAACATTATTATATGACGACACTCACATTTAAAACCATCAATAATGAAGCTGAGTATGAAGCCCTAATAGCGAGGCTCTCAGTTGCTAAGGCAGTGGGCGCAAAAGGAATTGAGAGGATTCCCAAATAGTGGTAAATCAGGTCATTGGAGCCTACGCCACAAAAGGGGAGAAATTGAAGCTTTACCTGAATTGAGTATGGGAGATCTATGACCAGCTAACCTCCTTCAACCTAGAATAGATACCTAGAGAGCACAATGCACTAGCAGATAGATTGGCTAAAGCCACCTCCTCGAAAGAAGAAGTCAACCTCTCGTGGGAGGTGCACAAAAGAGTAATAGAAGTTCTAGAGATTGGAACTCCTGTTTTTCGCCTAGGGCTAGGAGAGCCAGAATGGGTGAAGGAAATCTCTAAGTATTTAGACTCAGGCAAACTTTTGGATGGAAAAGAGGCTGTAAGGAAAATCAAGAGGAGCGTAGCACGATTTGTTAGGGTAGATGGTATTCTTTATAAATGAGGGTTCGCCATCATTTTGTTAAGGTGCATCTCACTGGAAGAAGCACAATATGTCTTAGCAGAAATACATGAAGGCATTTGCGGGAACCATTTGGGCGAAAAATCTTTGGCGAGAAAAGTACTTTGGGCAGGCTATTACTGGCCCAACGCCCTCAGAGATGCCAAGCAATTTGCAAAAAAGTGTGTCAAGTGCCTAGGTCTACTCTCCTGTCCCTCATTGCCCTCAAGAAAAGTTGTTATCTATCATGGCCCTTTGGCCATTCGCGCAATGGGGAATCAATTTTGTTGGCTCCTTTCCCCTAGGGAAGGGGGGGCGGGGGCGTGAAGCACATTATAGTAGTTGTAGATTACTTCACAAAGTGGGCGGAGACAACACCACTAGTGACCATAACATCAAAGATTATCACCAAGTTTCTGTGGGAAAACATTATCTGTCAATTTGGGATCCCTTACAGTATAATATTAGATAGTGGAAAACAATCTGACTTAGAGCATTACAAGGAATGGTGAAAAGAGTTGGGAATTCAAGCCAAGTACTCATCACCCAGTCACCCACAAGCTAACGGGCAGGTGGAGTCAACTAATAAGTCCTTGCTTGGGATCTTAAAGAAGAAACTAACAAAAAAGAAGGGAGAGTGGGAAGCAGAACTCCTGGGAGTACTATGGGCATACATGACAACAATCAAGACCCCAATGGGAGAAACACCATTCACTCTGGCCTTTGGTAGTGAAGTAGTTGTGCCAGTGGAAATAGGTATGCCTACACACCGAGTATGCCATTTTAATCAAACAAAGAATGACGAAGCATTGGAGGAGCACCTTGACCTCTTGGAAGAGAGAAGGGAAGAAGCTGAGGTCCAAAACATTCTTCATAAAAGATTAGAGCACTACTTCAACAAACAGGTCAATCCTAGATCTTTCAAAGTAGGGGACTTGATCCTCAAAGAAACGATAGCGACAATGCAAGATGAAAGAATGCTTGGGCCACGTTGGGAAGGGCCATATATAGTGACAGCCAATCACAGGCCAGGGTTGTACTGCCTCAAGGACAGTAACAGGAAGGAGCTACAATATCCTTGGAATGCTGAACATCTGAAGAAATTTTACCTTTAGTTCATGCTTTCTACCTTTAAATTTTCATTCTTTTTATGTATTCAATAAAGATAAATCAATAAAGGTGGTTGGTTGTCCAGTTTACGTGCCCTATGATTACTATATTTAGCCACTAAAGATGAGTCAAGGACTCGCGGTGCAACAAAATGGGCGTGAAGGTCAAAAGGCCCATGACCCCTATACTTAGTGACCAATGATGAGTCAAGGATTCGCAGTGCAACAAAATGGGCGTGGAGGTTAAGGGACCCCACAACCCCCATAGTTAGCCACCAAAGACAAGTTAAGACTTGCGGTGCAACAAAAAGGGCATGGAGGTCAAGAGATCCCACATACTTAGCCATCAAAGACGAGTCAAGAACTTGTGGTGCAATCGAATGGGCGTGGAGGTCGAAAGACCCCACAACCCCCATACTTAGCCACCAAAGATGAGTCAAGGACTCGCGTTGCAACAAAAAGGGCATGGAGGTCAAGAGACCCCACGACCCCCATACATAGCCATCAAAGACGAGTCAAGAAATCGTGGTACAATCTAATGGGCGTGAAGGTCAAAAGACCCCATGACCCGTGCGATACAAGTACAAGCAAGCAGTAAGCATAAAAAGAAAGGGCTCAGTCAGAGAAGAAGCTTATACAATAAATATAAAGCATCATCAGCAATATGTCACGATACATCAATACCAATTTGTCCAAAAGATTATACAAATTGTAGAGATTTACAGATCCAGAAATAAAATGAAAAAAAAGTCAAAGGCCTAAGAAGGTGGAGCTGGAGGGGCTCAGGAGGATGATGAGGGCGGCGACAATCTTAAGAAAGCATCAGGCATACTCTTGCGCCCCAAAGAGGCAACAAATTGAACTGCTGCGTCAGGGGGCTTGAAGTCATCTAACTTAAGCTGCTTTAGGTCAGCATGAGGGTGAACCAACATATAAGCTTTCAGATGAGCCATGCCAGCCCTATACCCATACCTAAAGGCTTGGTCCCTGACACCAATGGTGAAGACTAACTGAGGTTGCAAACAGACCACCTCATTCCTTGAAACAGTTAGCTCAACCTCCAACCCTTGTAGCCTCACCTTATCCTCCTTCACCTTTTTATCTAGGTTGATCAGGGCTTGGTTTTGCCTGTCTTTCTTGGCGTTGAGAGCCTCACGGTTCTGCTTGTAAGTATCAAACCTCTGGCATAGATGTGACGCCCTCAGATTTCCGTTTGGGATCGGACGGACATCTGAAGCGTCGGGACATGTAACACAAGGTTACCTGCCCCCGTACAAGACAGATAAGATGCAATGTTCCTAACATGCATCTAGCATTATGCAATATTCGCAGCGGATAATTTTTCTCTTTAGCAAAACTATGCACCAAACCAAAAATATCCCAAATACTTGAAACATATTTCATACATAAAGGCATACTAAAAAGCCGTGATCACCACACTAGTCTAAAATGGTTGTGATCAAAAGAATACTTGAGATACAACTCCAAAAGTACAAGTATTAACCTAAGTTAAATACTATACCATCATCAACATCGCACCGTGGCCTAGTCGACCGTATTCAGTTGGTCAGATTCCAATTCTCCTTTGGGTCCTGTAACAAGATCTACCATTCGGGGGGAATGGTAGTTGGGACTACCACAGTGAGATTTGATTACAAATCTCAGTAAGTTAACATAAAACTCACACACAGGTTAAAAATGCATGCATGGCAGTAAAAGCATAAATGCATAATTATAGTCATACATAAACATAGTATAACTTGACATATAGCATGACTTAACCAGAACTTAAGCGTGAACTGAACTTGACTTAACATGGCATGAACTTAAGCTTAAAACATAACATGAACAAACAACATAACATGAACATGAAACATAACATGGACTTGAAATATAGCATGAACGTAAACCTGCATAACATAAATAAGAACTTGAAAATAACATAAACTTGAACATAACATGTACGTGAGTATAACATAACATGGACTTGATCTAAAACTTGACTTATCATGTATTTGATCTGAAACTGGACTTAACATAAACTTGAAATCTTATTCAATTGTCTTGATTAATAACGTGCGTTAATACGTACTCCACAGTTGTTGTGGCCCTACGTATTCAAGTAACATAAAACATAATACGTACTCCACAGTTGTTGTGGCCCCACGTATTCTACATGTCACAATTGCTGTGTCTCATGTAGTGTATGCTCCACAGTTGTTGTGGCCCCATACTTCATGCTCCACAGTTGTTGTGGCCCCATGAATACACATAACATAAAATATAATACGTACTCCACAGTTGTTGTGGCCCCACGTATTCTACATGTCACAATTGCTGTGTCTCATGTAGTGTATGCTCCACAGTTGTTGTGGCCCCATACTTCATGTAACATAAAATATAATACGTACTCCACAGTTGTTGTGGCCCCACGTATTCTACATGTCACAATTGCTGTGTCTCATGTAGTGTATGCTCCACAGTTGTTGTGGCCCCATACTTCATGTAACATAAAATATAATACGTACTCCACAGTTGTTGTGGCCCCACGCATTATAAGTAACATAAATATAATACGTACTCCACGCATTATAAGTAACATAAAATATAATACGTACTCCACAGTTGTTGTGGCCCCACGCATTATAAGTAACATAAAATATAATACGTACTCCACAGTTGTTGTGGCCCCACGCATTATAAGTAACATAAAATATAATACGTACTCCACAGTTGTTGTGGCCCCACGCATTATAAGTAACATAAAATATAATACGTACTCCACAGTTGTTGTGGCCCCACGTATTATACGTAACATAAAATATAATACGTACTCCACAGTTGTTGTGGCCCCACGCATTATAAGTAACATAAAATATAATACGTACTCCACAGTTGTTGTGGCCCCACGTATTATACGTAACATAAAATATAATACGTACTCCACAGTTGTTGTGGCCCCACGCATTATAAGTAACATAAAATATAATACGTACTCCACAGTTGTTGTGGCCCCACGCATTATAAGTAACATAAAATATAATACGTACTCCACAGTTGTTGTGGCCCCACGCATTATAAGTAACATAAAATATAATACGTACTCCACAGTTGTTGTGGCCCCACGCATTATAAGTAACATAAAATATAATACGTACTCCACAGTTGTTGTGGCCCCACGCATTATAAGTAACATAAAATATAATACGTACTCCACAGTTGTTGTGGCCCCACGCATTATAAGTAACATAAAATATAATACGTACTCCACAGTTGTTGTGGCCCCACGCATTATAAGTAACATAAAATATAATACGTACTCCACAGTTGTTGTGGCCCCACGATTATAAGTAACATAAAATATAATACGTACTCCACAGTTGTTGTGGCCCCACGCATTATAAGTAACATAAAATATAATACGTACTCCACAGTTGTTGTGGCCCCACGTATATACGTAACATAACATGTCTTATCTTTCTTAATGCATGAGATATTATTTAATATCATATACTTTTCTAACATGGCGTATGCTTGTAAATGGCACAATATGATTTAATCATAAACATTTAATGGCATACATGTATCTTATGGCATACTTAACATGGCATACTTATAACATACAACATTGTATGACAGAAAAGATTATGTAACAGATAATTATTCATGAGAGATTAAATCATACATAGCAGATAAACATGTAATGACATAGCATGACATGGCATATACGAGAACATACATACATAAATTATAGTTCTCTTACCCATCACACATACACAATAAACTGATAGTAAGTTAGAGGCTAACTTACCTCGATCGTCGCGTTCTATGAGAATAGAGCGCGAGACACGAGGAACTGCACAACAGCTGGAAGAGGAACACTCAAGTCCTTAAGATTTTCACTTCTGAACTCAATTGCCATATTGTAAGCACTTGCAACACCACGGCCAACTTGAGGTTTCACTATACTCGGAAGAGATAAATTGACTTCAGAAAGCCTTTGCACTAAAACAAGTTCATTAAAATTATCAATAACAACCAAACAAACAACTCATTTCTCAATCCATATACTCTTAGCCATAGTCAACCACAAGATGACACCAGTCATCCCGGACTATAATCCATATCATCACTGCTTCGGGACACTGTCATACAGTTTCCCAACATTACACCATACGCTCCACACTTCTCTGCTACGCCATTCAACCCTTCGTGACACGCCATCCGGTGTATCACGACTTAGTACAGAGTACACTCACGTGAACTCTCTTCCATTCACACTACAAAACCCATCACTGCGATACACGTCTCACGGTGCATCGCTACGCGACACGGAGTACGCGCTACCGTACTTCCTTCGCTACAACACTCATCAACACGATGCACATCACACGATGCATCGCCATACCACACGGAGTACACTACATGCGTACTCCCTTCCTTCTACGACCCACATCACTACAGCGCATGTCGCGCGGCGCGTCGCTGCATTACACAGAATACGCTACACGCGTATTCTCTTCACACAACCCGCCGTATCACATCTACGGCATCCATCTCACGCCTATACTTCACAGCACAGTCCACAAAACTACAAAATCAAGCCTAACACTTCACAACCACACTTCGTTTCACAACTACGCAGCGAACTCCACAAACACTAACTACACAGTCTACAGCCAACCAAATCAACTATGTTAAACATAAATAACTAAAGATAGAGGGTTAAGACGAGAGAGATGTGATTGCTGTCGGGAAAGAATCCAAAACTGATAATTTTAGCGGGCTGTTACAATAGATCCTCATAAGACCGCTTGCTATCGGACAGTTGAATCTTGAGTTCCCTCTAGGTTGCACCGTGCGACACCTTGGCTTGAGAGAGATCTTGGGAGAGCTGCTTACGGCTCTCCTCTGAGGCAGCCAATGCTTGAGCATATTCAGAGCAATGTTGCTCAGCTGTGAGCAGCTGTTGCTGAGAGGACTCCAGTCGTAGGGCAAAGTCTTGCTTGGCATTTAGAGACCCAACATGAAGTAACTCACCCTAAAGCTTAGATGCCTCCTTGGGGAGGATATCAAGTTCACCTTCTAGGGACCGTTAGTGCTCGTTAGCTTGCTCGAGGTAACAGTCCAACTCATTATTCTCAGCTAACAAATGAGAGATCTCTTGTTTGGCGTAGAAGGCAAATTTGCACCTCTCCTTAGCTTCGAATTTTGGATTGCGACGGTCGTTGGTGATCTAAGTCGCCAGATTGTTCACGCCCTGTAGAATGCAACCAAAACTCAAAAAAAAAATAAAAATAAAAAATAAACATGAGTTAAAGTCTTGGAGGAAAAATAGTGTAACAGACAAAGTTATATCGGTGTCAAGAAGTTCTTCCGGTAGCGTGACATCTCCATCACGATCTCGTCTTGAGGTGGAGTGCTCATGTAACAAGGACCTTCAGCCCCTTTCTCTCCGATAAGATTGCCCTTAGTATAAACCCTTTCGAGGGGATGTAGTTCCAGCACAACAAATGGAGTTGTGGAATTCTACCTTAGGCTTAATGGGCAAAGAAGAAATCTCTACTTCTGGTGTAGAAGTATCGTGGCCTAGAATGGCATTGAGGTCTTCTCCACCCTCACAACCATCTTTTTCTCCTCCTCCTCCTTCTCATTCTTCTTCTTCTTCTTCTTCGCCTTCGCCTTCCCCTCCAGTTTGCATGAAAATATTTACAAGTGCACAGAATCGTAACAAGTAGTATAAAGTGTTTTAAAGAAAATGGATGTCGAACCCACATAGATTAATTTTTGTTATTGAGTACTGAAATTTACTAAATTAATTACTATTTGAAAAATAAAAAAATGGAAATATTCTACTATCTAAATTAAATTGAACTTGACAAAAAATAAATTTAAGAATAAGATAGCATAAAATCTAAGATTTTAAATATAATAAGAATAGATCTAAAGCGTTTGATTTCACCTAACAAATCCCACACAATTTATTCTTCCTTATTATAAAATTCCAAATGTCCCAAGTTGATGATAGAAATCCCTTAATTATTCAATATCTTCTCTTGAATAATATTAAAAACATCTCTAACTAATAACTCATCATATCTCTATGTGAATTTAACTAATTGGAGACTTATTAAGTTCTTTGGATTTTTCTTGCAAATCACACTAATCGTGGTAAAGTATTTCTACTTTCACTCAACTAATGGTGCTTAATCCTAGAGCTTTAATCACAAATCACCTTTGGGTCTCATTGCAATTCAATAGACCG
This sequence comes from Carya cathayensis, assembly GCA_011037825.1. Taxonomy (NCBI): domain Eukaryota; kingdom Viridiplantae; phylum Streptophyta; class Magnoliopsida; order Fagales; family Juglandaceae; genus Carya; species Carya cathayensis. Next base: position 38,871 of record QGSO01001095.1, read on the forward strand.
AACAATAATTGGCTAGAAAATTGCAAGTATTAAGAATAAGGAATAAACACTCAATCATAGAGATATTGAAAATAAAATAACTTGGAATATAAATTGTGTTCAAAGCTAGACTACATCTAAGCCCTAGAAAAATAAAGTTAGTTCATGAAAAATCTGAAATCAACCATGTTCTTATTGGAATACATCAAAAGAAAATTAAAAGAGAAGATAATAAAACTCTTTTGCTTGAAATAGGTTGATGAAGCATTCAAGATTGTTGAAGATCTCTCTTCATTGAGACTTGGCAGCTGGCTTCGTTCTCCTATTTTTCTTTTTGAATTCGGCTCCCCTAATCCTTTTCTCCAGTGAAGAAAACTCTCTCATTTTCGTGTAAATAATATGCTTATATATGGTAGAAAAGAAACCCTAACGTTTTCATGATTTTCCTTAAAAAATAGCCTGACTTTTTGGACTTATTTTGGTATTAGTGTATGGGCTTTAGAAGTTGCAATTTTGAAATCTTTATTAGAGACAATGTTGTATCCCTTTACAATATGTTTTCAAAACATCAAGAATTGAATCAATTGGATATGTGAGTAGGAAGTTATGGTCCAAATACTAAAGTATGTCCAGGCTGTCTCCTAATGCATTTCGAATTTGAATTTCTCGTGGATTCCTTCTGTGATTTCTTTTTTTCTTTCTTCCTTTTCTTTTTTATTTTTTTCTGGAGCCTTTTATTTTTAAAACTCTCCTTCCATATCTTCAGGCCATCCAATCCATTCAACATCGATCCTCTTTTCAAATTTTAAAACAAAAGATATTCCCCATTTATACTGCTGAAAATTTGAAATTTTTGGCTTCCCGACTTCTAGCTAGATATAGAGCATCATAATGACATATTTTTGAGCTAGACCTTTCATGAATGTTTTATATCCCGTTCTCAACTTTCCAATGCACCTAAGCATGCTTTATTCGGAATTCTAGAAATCCACAGGTTAAAAACCAAAATAGAGTCTAGGCTGCAATAAACTTCTAGACATATTTTGACTTCTCTGTTTCTGCTAAATTTTGAACTTCAAAACGGCAGAATTGGGTTTTGAGCTCTCCATAAAATTTTTTGGTCAACATCTTAGCTTTCCAATAAGCAACAAAAAACTTAAAACCGAGGTATGTAGCTCCAGTTAGAACCCAAAAACCAAATAGTATTCTGGTTTGACTAGACCGGGCCAACTAGGATTTGCACTCTAAGCCTAGCCCAATTTCTGCCTATTCACATCATCCAAATTCCAACCTAATTCAATAATTAAACACCTACAAAATATCAAGAATTTTCAAAAATCAAATAAATGTAAAGGATGCATATTCTCTCTTTAAGTTGTCACTTGCTTTTTGACGCAAATACAATCATTTGTGATGGATGCACCCGGTTACTCAATAAGTCACACACTTAAAGTGCTTTTACATACTCATATTTCAAGTTGTTGTTTGACGTAAAATCAAACATTGGTAATGAATACCCCTAGTTACTAAGCAACTCAAAACATTGGAGTAGATAGAACTTCGTACACACTTATTTATTCAACTGTCTAATCATTCTCACTCCATTTACTTAAAACCCTGTTTAGAACTAGATCAAAGGGGATCATCACAAGAAAAGCATCACACTCATCTTTTATGCATAGTCACACAATTTTGCAAGGAAAGGTGTACTTCAATAATCCTAAAGAAAACAAGTACGCTTAATCTTGTTTTATAAGATATTGCCTATCCTAAATAAAAAATGCAATGCTTAACATAATAAAGAACCCACAAGTGTGATGATGATCTTAAATAAGTTTCACACAAGTGCATATGCAGGTTCATTTCTCCTAATCTTTCACATAAAAATCTGGTTAAGAAGACATAGATACGATCACCAATTAACTTGCATGAATGTGAACAAACCAAAATTTTGAAAAAAAAAAAATCTTTCTCAAACAAACATAGCTCAAACAAACATAGCTAGTATCATTATTTAGCATAATCAAATATCCACTCCCCCAAACTTAATTCGATGATAGGGAGTTGAGGAGAGGAAAGAAGGCGATGGGGAATCCTGAAAGATTCTTGAGAAGCTAAGTGGTGGTTACTTGTGTGCCATCCGTTATCATTTTTGAAAATAAAAAATGAAGAGCAGGAACAGTTATGGACACATGTCAAGGTTTGGCAAATTCAAGGAATTTACTGTATGTATATAATGACTAAATCCTGAAGAGAACAGTGGGGTAAGCCTTAGAGTTGCCACCTATCTTGAACTAGTGGGGTAGAAAAGGAAAGTACAACAATTTAATTTCCAACATATAGCCACGAAGAAAATTAGCGGAGTAACTAGAAGGAATATTTAATACTTGTAGGCCCATCGTAGTGAAAGTCCAATAGCCCATAATAGATTCTCCAAGTCTCATGAATATTGACTAAAAGGGCTAGATAACGCCTTTGGGTTATTAGGAAGAAGATTATTCCGATTGATATGGAGAGCCGTCAAGGATATATTTGAGAGATTGGTTATCTTCACGGCTTCACACCCCTATAAATAACACCTAAAGGTAACTCTTTCAATTCACTCGTATACATATACTAAGATTACTTCTCTAACTTAGGCACTGGAGTTCCACCGGGCACCCAGTGCAGTGGAACTCCAGTGCCGCTATCTTATTTCTTGCAGGTGTCCGTGCAGTCGATGGTGTGAAACACATCCTTAACATGACACATGTCAAGGTTTGGCGAATGCAGTATATATATATATATATATATATATATATATATATAATGATTAAATCCTGAAGAGAACAGCAGGGTAAGCCTTAGAGCTGCCACTTGTCTTGAACTAACGGGGTAGAAAAGGAAAGTATAACAATTTAATTTCCTACGTGTAGTCACAAAGAAACTTAGCTGGGTAACTGGAAGGAATATTTCGTGCTTGTAGGCCCATCATAGCGAAAGCCCAATAGCGCATAATAGATTCTCCAAGTCTCATGGATGACACCTAAAAAGGCTGGATAACACCTTCGGATTATTATGAAGAAGATTATTCCAATTGATATGGAGAGTCGTCAAGGATATATCCTAGAGATTGGTTATCTTCATGACTTCACACCCCTATAAATGACACCAAAAGGTAACTTTTTCAATTCACTCATATACATATATACTAAGAACACTTCTCTAACTTAAGCATTGGAGTTCAACTGGGCACCCAGTGCCACCATCTTATTTCTTGCAGGTGTTTGTACAGTTTAGTGGTGTGAAACACGTCCTTAATAATTATATTAATATAAGTTTCGAGCAATGAAAAACTATATATATATATACACTTAATTAAAGTATTCGGTATTTGGTATATATACTCAATAAGACTTCTACTTATACAGTAGGATAATCTTTGGTGTTATTGAAAAATATACATCAATATATTTGACACACGAAAAACCCACATAATTTCCTGGTTCAAATTTGTTTATACACGTCTCCAATGGATAGTCTCGTACAATGTGATCAACACAATAAATACAGATTAAAGTTTTTGTAATTATAATTGGAACACAAGTACTCTCAGCATAACTCCATCTTGGAGTTCTATCCCTTTGTAATTTTGATTAGAAACTATTGTCATATGCTTATTCTATATTTTGATGGATTACTTACCTTGTTGTAAAATAAGGTTAATTTGAATTAACTCAAGGAGCGGAATTCCTATAAGTTTAGATCTTTGCTCGTCATACAACCCACATTACTTTGTTGTGATTGCACCTCTATGTCACTTAAGAAGCTACTAGAGTTTCCTAAATAATTCCACACTTCAAGATCAAGAACTGATCAAAACAGTTGCTTTAGAAAATTGTAGAGACAGAGGAAAGCCTTTGCTTTGTACGTTCACTTTTCACTCTTTTTTTTTTAATATATATATATATATAATTAATATACGTAAAACTCTTATTGAAAGAGTTTTCTACTGGAGTGGTTAATTAACTTCCTAACGTTAAGTGGTAGTAGTGAGGAGTTAATTAATAACTTCCCTACCTCATGTGGACATAACATGGGTCATGGGGTACCCTCTACTAACATCTCCCATTTGTCCACCATGGGTGCCATGCCCATTAACAATCTCTCCTTGATCTTTCAATCAATTATCTCTCATGCAAAAAATGAAGTGTGTGACATAACGAGAAGGCAAATGGTAAGAGTATTATATTAATTTACCATCTTACTAACATAGTATATCACTCATAACATCTCGTCTATACCTAAGACTATTTAATCTCACTAGGTTAAGTGCCCTTAATCCCTCATGAGTTTACAATTCAAAGCAATTCTAGGCCTCACATTTTATAATATGCTCATCATTATATTGAGTCAAAACATCAAAATGACATAATCGCCCAGGCTATGAGACATAAAATAAAAAGTAAGAACCCAGACAATCTTCCCTAAACACTCATGTCAATTTAATAGATTTGAGTACTTTCCTAGACATACTCTATGAGATCTTATCATTCATTGCACTAAGAAAATATGTTAAAGTAGCGATATCAAGTTTTTATCTCATGACATAGTTCTAAGTTCAAGGGTATATGGATAGATTATCTATTGATCCATTAAGGTTCGCGTAGCGATGGAGGAGGGACCCATCCAATTACTCCCTCATATGGTCGTCTATAGCACATAAAATATGAATGTATGTTATGGAAAAACTCCCACTCAATTGGGCTTGTCACATTCAAATGCAGTAGGAATCTTAGTCTAGTCGCCACAAAAGCCCTCTAACTTGAGTTTCTTAGCACAGTCACCCATCTAGCACCTGCTTAAGATCTCACATTCTGCTTTAACCAGGTTTTATGAAGTTGTGCAAATACTTCATATACAACTCTTGTAAGTCTCATCTTAGTAAACTAAGGCGATATTTTTTAAATTTATCTTGACTACTCCCAAAGTATCAAAATATTTACTTGCTTACTTTCCAAGGGCCAAAAGTAAGTAACATGTCTCATCTTACTTGCTATTCAAGGGCCAAGGTAATCCATCCATGTGAATGGACTGATCTTTGTCTGGTGAAATCTTTATAATGTGTGCTTTCACATAGTATCAATTAACTTATAATTTGAGATAAACACAATAATCTCACTGATGCAATAGGTATTCTTAGTGTGAAATGTACAATAAAAGTCTAAGCTATCATTAATACAACATATATCAAATTTGATGAGGCCCAAACTCCTAACATGAGTTTGGAACATATCTACTAGTAGCCTTAGTAAGAGGATTAGCTACCATCTCGCTAGTAAAAATATTTTGTAGGATCATCTCACCTTGCACAACAACATCTCGAATGTAGTGAAAATGAAAATCTATGTGTTTGTTTCTATCATGGTATTTGGGATCCTTCACATATGCCAAAGTTACCATACTATAACTGTATATCTTAAAAGTTCATCTACAAGATCCGTAATCTCTAGGCACTGAAAAAATCTTCTCAACCAAATAGCCTCTTGTATAACAGGTGAACAAGAAATGTACTCTAACTCCATCATGTACAAAGTAATTGATGAGTGCACGGAAATGCACTCTAAATATTCTATTATTGGATTAAAATGCTAAAATGTGAATAGAAATCATAGAAATTAATGTATATTCTTGAATTGAGTTTTTATTTACATTGAGAGACTCCAAAGAAGTTTTTTATGTTTAATTTTAGAGTTTATAAAAGAGTAAGTCAAAGCCTAGTCAAATTCAAAGGAGGACTTTCATGGGGTTTGAGAGCAATTTGTATCATTACAAAAAGAAAAAAAATCACAAAAGAAAATTGCAAGAAGTCTAAGTTCGAAATTGGCTAAGGATAGCCTGGACATACTTTAGTATTTTGACTATAACTTTCTGCTCACATATTGGATTGATGCGGTTATTGATGTATTAGAAAGCTATCTTAAAGAGATATAAATTTGTCTCTAATAAGGATTTCCAAATTCAAACTCCTGAAGCACGTACATGACTGCCAAGATTAGTCCTAAAATTTAAGCAATTGTTTTATGCGGGAATTATGAAAACATTAGGGTTTCTTTCCTACCCTATATAAGCATATCATTAACACAATATAGAGGGGAGGAGAGGCACAAAAGGCAAATATGAAAAGATGAGAAAATCTCACGTCCATGGCTACCGTTCACTTCAGTTTTCTCTTGAGATTTTTGTCGTTAATTATATTTATGGGTAACTAAATTCTCAAGTAGGGCTAGGGATGAACTTGCACATTAAATGATATTTTTAATTTATTTTCAATTTCTATATTTGCTTTTCAATTACTAAAACTCTTATGTTTTATCATTCTCAAGTTATTGTTTATGTTTTCTTCTCCGAATAATCATAGAATTTATTCTGTTTATGGATTCAGTCATACTTTTTCTATTGAATGGATTAGTTCTTTGATTATGTTTGGATCAATTATTTATCTATATTGATTTTAGTTCTTTGCTGCAATATCGTTTCCTGAGTATATTGTCATCGTTGGATTTTCTCAATAGGGATAATAATTTACATATTTAAAAGTGGTGAATGATTTTTCAAAGGGTTACATTTGGTTTAATTTTGATTTATAAATCTAAACTTTTCGATTGAAAATTTTGAGAATTAAGTTTCCAATTAAGTTATTCAATAAATTAAGAATAATTAAAATATCAGATTTGTGCAAGGGATTCCCGACGCTCTACTGTTCGTCAATTCGGTTACTTTTTTCGTTAGTAACTTTGCTTCACTTCAATTTGCATTTAAAATTAATCTTTGTTCTCCATTAATTATTTAATATTTTTCTTCAATTTTTTTATTATTTCTACTATTCTTTTAATTTGTATCTCTATGGAATCGACACCCCAAAGTTGTGCTACAACTATCGCATTATTGTTTTGGCATAATCAAATTTTGGCACTATTGTCGGGGAGATGGTAGAAGAATTGCTAGATAGTTTTTCTTTTTAGTAGTTTGTGAAGGCGGTAACTTTGTTCCCTCTCTTAGCTTGCTGCATCTTTATTTTATTTTATTTTTTGTAATTTTTTCTAGTGTTGCATTTTTCTCTATGTTGCATGCACAGGTATAGAGACGCCTTGGGTCGATTTGCTTGTAGACTTGTGTTAGAGTCAGAGTTTAATTTTTCTAATAATTTGTTTGATAATTCTTCTAATTCTAAAAAAATGAGTGAACACGGAAATCAACTGATCGGTGCAAAACTGCAAGTGCACAGTATCGTAGTTTTATAATAAAGTGGTAAGAAGAGTATCGTCCTCAGGGATTGGTACCTTACTTATGGCAAATACCAAAATTATACTAATCTCGATTTTATCTAGAGGAATCACTAAGATTTTGGAGTTGCAATTTAAACTAAAATTGACTCAAAGATTAATACGCAAATGAAATAAAATTGACGTTTGAAGATCAGAGTAATGGGAAAGAAAACTTCTAGGAAACCGATTTCACCTAATTCGTCACTATGCTTTTCTCATCCAGCTAATTTAATTTAATTCTTTTTGTCTATTAGCAAATCTCTAATTCATCCAAAAGCCTCTTTCGATAGTCAATTGGAAATTATTCTTGTTTATCAATTCACACAAGAATATGCAATTTAAATAAACAAGAAAGCAATAAGATCAATGATTTAATTACTACATAGGTTCATACAAGTCTTTCGATCTCTATACTTACCTATGCTGAAATATTCAAGATCTACCCTATGATTCCCTCTTTCGATAGCAAATCACAAGATTAAAAATCATCTAATCAATGGCCAGTTAATTAGAAGCAATAAACTCAGAATAAATCAGATAAACAAAGAGAGAATCGCCTTAAATTAGCATAGACAATCAAGCATAGTTCGGAATTAGATTACATCGTTTTCCTAGAATAAAGAAAGTTTAGCTCATATTAGAAATAGAATTCAACAGAAACGAATTCACCATAATTGTTCTGAGAATAATGGAAGAAAATAAACGCTGAAAATACTCCTTGCAGCCGCAACTCGTTGTCAAAAACTAAAGGATCTGATTCAAGGCTTTTCTCCCGTCTGTGCTCGTGTATGATTCCGACGTACGTGCAATATATGGAATCCCCTCTCCAAAACGATTGATTTGAATCCTTCTAGATATGTTTTTCTCTCCCAAAAGTTGTTCTCCAGTCAAAAGGTACGGCCATAAAGTGAAAAATCACTTTTATATGGTGTGACAGCGGAAAACCCTAGATCTGTTAAAATACGATGTTCGCTCGAGCGGGGTGTCGAGCGAACATCGAGCGGTTGACTTTGCCTAAATTCGCTCGAGCGGCCAATGTCTCCGCTCGAGCGATCTTTGTATTTCCACAACCCGCTGGAGCTTACTGTCGAGCGGCAGTTGAGCGTTTGAATCTGCCTGAGTTCGCTCGAGCGGAGACTTTTGTAAATTTTGCAACATGAAATTTTGCAAGTCATCAAATACCCCCAAACTTACAACTTTGTTTGTCCTCAAACAAAAAGAAAAGCAAATGATAGTTTAGGCAATATCAACTCAACCCCAAAGAGAAGTATCATCACTCACCAAGCTTTTATGAATTCAGATTTCATCACTAGTATCTTACTCTTTTAACATCAAAGATAGCAAGAAAATCAATAAAAAATTTTGCAATTTGTCAAGCAAGAGTTAGGCGTTTACTTCAACCTAAAGCTAAGACCTTGAGTGTGTGTGTGATATAGTCAATTTAACCTCAAACCACCTGCAAACTCAGACAAAAGTAGAACAACCAAAATCAGAAGAATTCTCTTAAAACTTAACCCCATAAGTCCAATTTTCAGAAATCCTCTCCACTAATGTAGTCAATACCAAAATCAGAGATCAAAAGGTCTTTAATAAGGTTGTAATGATAGACCACAGGGTAAGGGTTAAGAAAGAACTGGATATGGATAATCAGAGTAAACTGGGAAAATACTTTGTGAAAAGAACACTAAAAGAGATTTCCACATGATTCAAATCATAGCTCTTTCTTGGCAATATGCTCATACTTGTGGCATTATTGTTGCCGTAATCACTGATGTAATACCAACAATTCCCTTAACAAAATTTGAGGTGATTCATACTCCGCTTAGTGACTTTTTTTTTTTTTTTCTTTTCTCTTCTTCTTCTTCTTCTTCTTCTTGTTTTTTTTAGAACTTCCTTTCTTCTTCTTCTTCTTCTTCTTTGATCAAACAGAGCAAACATAGTACGAATCATTCTCTTTCACTAATTTTCTCTTTTAAATGAAACTTTCCATCAAAGTATTTTCTCAAACTATTAAAGGTAGATTCATTGTTTTTCAGGCTTAGAGCGGGCATGGTTTATGTAGTTCAATGAATAAATAAAGGCTTATGTAACATAAGGCTCAAGGGGGTTAACTATTGAAGCACATCATGTAATGAGGGCATGATATTTAGGATGGCTGGGAAAGCTTTTTGGTTGCCAAAAAAATGCCTAGATCATTTCTCTAATATTTGGTCTCAACTAGGATTTCGCCTCAAGGACCCATCAACGGATTCTAGAGCAAAGCAAAATCGAACTTCCCTCTTTCAATTAATTCAACCTCTTCTCTTCATAAGCAAAATGGAATCAAAGAAAAACGACTATGTGCTCAATTGTGTTCAAGGTCAAAGATTTAAACCAAAGTACCCACAAAACTTCACTTGACATAAAAGAAATTTTTGACAATTTTTCTCAAAACCATCTTCAATCACAAATTTCAGAGTCATAGAGATTTCAATCTTACTCCAATGCATGCTTGGTAAGAGAATCAAACAACCCATCAACAACCCAAGACTTAGAAAACAAGAGGATCAAATGACTATAGGAGTTCACACCAGTTTCATGATGAATCTTCCATAGCTTAGAAATTTTTCAGCTCTTTATTCATGCTAAAACAAAAACCTGCATCAAAAACCAAATTATTAAAACTAAATAAATAAAGATAATAAAATAAATGAAAGAATGAAAGATAGAGATCTATGGGTTGCCTCCCATAAGCGCTTGTTTTAAAGTCTACAGCCAGACTTTTCAATCTTCATCAATCGGGATCTCCAAGAGGAATAAGTGTACAGTTCCTCTCCACTTCATTGCTAAATGATGTATCCTGCTGCAAGGCTCGTTCTAGGTGATCAGCTGGTGCATCTTCTTTAAAAGCCTCTTCTTCACATTGCTTAATGTCATCAACCCGAAAACAAGTGATTGGCTCTTCTGGAATTCTCATAGCTTGGTAAATGTTGAACAAAACCTCTTCCTTGTTCACTCTCAATGTTAACTCACCTTTTGAACATCAATTAAAGCCCTTCCCGTAGCCAAGAATGGTCGGCCAAGAATTAGTGGGACTTCTTCATCTTCCTCCATATCTAACACCACAAAATCAGCAGGAAAAATAAATTTATCCACCTTTACCAATACATCTTCTATGATTCCAAGTGGATACTTAATGGATCGGTCTGCTAGTTGCAAAGAAATGGTTGTTTGTTTCATCTCTTCAAGTCCTAATTTCCTGCAAACAGAAAGTGGCATAAGATTAATGCTAGCACCAAGATCACATAAAACTCTATCAAAAAATGAATTCCCAATAGTGCAAGGCAAAGTGAAACTCCCCGGATCTTTTAATTTTTGAGGTAATTTCTTTTGAAGAATGGCATTCTTCAGAAAGCTTCACTGTTCAAACTCTTCCAACCTTCTTGGAAATGATGTCCTTCAGAAATTTGACATAATTTGGCATTTGTTCCAAGGCATCTGCAAAAGGAATATTTATGTGAATTTTCTTAAAAATATCCAAAAACTTAGAAAATTGCTTATCTAATTTTTGCTTTTGAAAACGCTGAGGGTAAGGAAGTGGAGGAGCGAGAATAGGAGGATTGTCAGGAAATGAAATTGCTGGAGCAAAGTCAGTCTCCTCTAGTGTATCATTGACAATCTCCTCTTCTTCTACTTGATCTTTGCTTTGGCCATTGTTCGCAGCGGTAGGGGTGGACTTGCTCTCCTTTAATGGTGACCTCTCTATTTCTTTTCCACTCCTAAGTGTGGTGGCCTTGCATTGTTCCTTTGGATTCACTTCAGTATTGCTTGGAAAAGCTCCTCTTTGTTGGGCATTGATGGCAGTGGCTAATTGCCCAATTTGCACTTCAATATTCTTTATAGTAGCTCCCATATTGCTACAATGAGTCTCGATGTTGTCCAACCGTGGATCAGTCCTTTTAAACCTTGCATTGGTCACCTGAACAAAGGAAACCATGGCATCCTCAAGTGACATCTTCTTCTCGCTTGGTTGGCTATCAAATCCTGGAGGAGGTTGAGGTTGCAACACATTCTTTGTATTTCCATATGACAAATTCTCATGATTTCGAAGCCCTGGATGATAGTAATTAGGCATAGGATTACCACGATAGTTGTAGTTCCGATTGTTGATGTATTGAACTTGTTCTTGACTCGCTTCATTACTTGAAACTGTCGTGCTCGCAAATGCAACATATTCTGTACTTTGTGGTATCCTTTGTGTTGTCAAGGCTGAAATCTGATGAGATAGAGTAGCAACTTGAGCTGAAAGGGCTGCTATCGGCTCCAAGTCATGAATTTCAGCAACCTTCTTAGCCAAAGTTCTCTCAGTTGGCCATTGATAATTGTTTGAGGCGATTTCTTCCAAAAGGGCAGTAGCACCCGCAGCTGTCTTCGACATCAAAGTGCCACCAGATGCTGCATCAACTATGGTTCGAGTTTGCCCATTTAACCCATTATAAAACATCTGAACTTGCAACCAATCCGGAAATCCATGTTGTGGGCAACGTCGAACTAAGTCTTTATACCTCTCCCATGCTTCATAGAATGATTCAAAATCATTTTGCTTGAATTGACCAATCTCACTCCTGAGTTGGGCTGTTTTTGCTGGAGGAAAGAATTTAGCAAGAAACCTCTCAGCCATGTCCTGCCAACTAATGATGCTTCCCGATTGTAGAGATTGTAGCCAACCTCTAGCCTTGTCCCTCAAAGAAAAAGGAAACAATCTCAGTCTAATGGTGTCTTCAGTAACACCATTGATCTTCACAGTGTCGCAAATCTCCAAGAACATTGCCAAATGAATGTTAGGATCATCAAGTGGCGATCCGCTGAATTGAGCCTACTGCACCATGCTAATCAAAGCTGGTTTGAGCTCAAAGTTGTTGGCATTAATAGTCTGGTGCCTTATACTCGAGTAATTTCCATTCACTACTGGCCGAACATAGTCCTTCAAGGTGCGTGGTAGTGCCTCACGTTCTTCTTCAGCCATGCTTAGTATCTTATTTCTTCTTCTTGATCTAAGAGTTCTTTCAATCTCAGGATCAAAAGGAATAATAGCACGAGATCTAGCACGGCGCATCCAACGTAAAAAACACACCTGTAGAACAATAAAAATATCAGAACAACTTAAAATAAAATTCTAAATTAAAACCAAGATTACTTAGTATCGATATTGACAAAAAGAATAAGAATAAACCAATCCCCGGCAACGGCGCCAAAAACTTGATCGGTGCAAAACTGCAAGTGCACAGTATCGTAGTTTTATAATAAAGTGGTAAGAAGGGTATCGTCCTCAGGGATTGGTACCTTACTTATGCCAAATACCAAAATTATACTAATCTCGATTTTATCTAGAGGAATCACTAAGATTTTGGAGTTGCAATTTAAACTAAAATTGACTCAAAGATTAATATGCAAATGAAATAAAACTGACGTTTGAAGATCAGATTAATGGGAAAGAAAACTTCTAGGAAACCGATTTCACCTAATTTGTCACTGTGCTTTTCTCATCCAGCTAATTTAATTTAATTCTTTTTGTCTATTAGCAAATCTCTAATTTATCCAAAAGCCTCTTTCGATAGTCAATTGGAAATTATTCTTGTTTATCAATTCACACAATAATATGCAATTTAAATAAACAAGAAAGCAATAAGATCAATGATTTAATTACTACATAGGTTCATACAAGTCTTTCGATCTCTATACTTACCTATGCTGAAATATTCAAGATCTACCCTATGATTCCCTCTTTCGATAGCAAATCACAAGATTAAAAATCATCTAATCAATGGCCAGTTAATTAGAAGCAATAAACTCAGAATAAATCAGATAAACAAAGAGAGAATCGCCTTAAATTAGCATAGACAATCAAGCATAGTTCGGAATTAGATTACATCGTTTTCCTAGAATAAAGAAAGTTTAGCTCATACTAGAAATAGAATTCAACATAAACGAATTCGCCATAATTGTTCTGAGAATAATGGAAGAAAATAAACGCTGAAAAATACTCCTTGCAGCCACAACTCGTTGTCAAAAACTAAAGGATCTGATTCAAGGCTTTTCTCCCGTCTGTGCTCGTGTATGATTCCGACGTACGTGCAATATGTGGAATCCCCTCTCCAAAACGATTGATTTGAATCCTTCTAGATATGTTTTTCTCTCCCAAAAGTTGTTCTCCAGTCAAAAGGTACGGCCATAAAGTGAAAAATCACTTTTTATGGTGTAATGGCGGAAAACCCTAGATCTGTCAAAATACGATGTTCGCTCGAGCGGGGTGTCGAGCGAACATCGAGCGGTCGACTCTACCTAAATTCGCTCGAGCGATCTTTGTATTCCTGCAACCCGTTCGAGCTCACTGTCGAGCGGCAGTCGAGCGTTTGAATCTGCCTGAGTTCGCTCGAGCGGCCAAAAGCCTCCGCTCGAGCGAAGTTGTAAATCTGCAACATGAAATTTTGCAAGTCATCATCAACCCACTAGGACCCTTCAAGATTACCTCCACCCTACACGCACAACCACACCGTCATGCATCATGTTTCTAGATAATACTCGCCAATTGGATTTTAAAACAAGGATGATACAGTTACTCTCTACTTTTCATAGCTTGGAAAATGAAAATTCATATGTTTACGTTAGGGAGTTTGAGGAAGTAGTTGCGACTTTTCATAGTCAAAATGCAACTGATGACATTGTGAGACTTAAGTTCTTTCCTTTCTCTTTGAAGGATAGAGCTAAGAGTTGGCTATACTCGCTGAGACCACGATCTATTGGATCGTGGAATGAGATGACTCATGTTTTCTTTAATAAGTACTTTCTCCAACATAAGACCAATGCTTTAAAAAGGTAAATCTTCACCTTTGCACAAAAGGACAGTGAGACTTTGTATCAGTCTTGGGAGAGATTTAAGGAGTTGTTGAGTATGTGTCTTCACCATGGGTATGAGAATTGGCACTTAGTGAGTTATTTTTATGAGGAACTTACACCTAGAGAGCACCAATTTGTGGAGATTAGGACTGTTCATCCAGGTTTCGGACCGAATATCAAGGTATACCCGGCCCGGAACCCGGATTCCAAATTCAGACTGGGTTTCGGACTAGATTTACCCCGGTTATGACCCGGTCCGAAACCCGGATTCATCCGGGTTTCGGCATTTAACCGGTTTTTTTTTTTTAACACTACAAAGGATATATAGCATGAAATTTTTTTTTCCAGGAAAAGATGTTCTTGTAACGCATTTTCGTTTTAATTAAAGCATATATTCTATTACATTTGAAAAACATTTTTTTTTATATAGAAAACTGATAATCTTTTTAACTAAATGCATCTAAAAAATAGAAATTCAATATTTATAACCCACTTCATATTACATTATTTGGTATTTAATTACATTACAAAATACAAATTACAAGCCATTGTATCATACTATCATCATCAGTTCAATCAGAAGAGCTTCTACAATACTCTGCTAGATCCAGATCTCCTTCTTCACTTCCCCATTTGGATCTTCTGCGATGGGTCTATTTTCACCATCCCCGTTAACACTTATATGTATACTCCACTACTTAAACATAAAAGATATATAACCATCACTTTGGGTCTCCAAGTCCAATTTGTTGACTACAGTATGTATGCTCCAACTTCTCCATCCATATGGACTGGACTTATTTAAAAGTTAAAAGTTCCAGACAAAAATAATAGTAATAATACCAACAACAACAACAACAATAATAATAGTAAAGATAAAGAAAGTGTCCAGTCCAAAAATGGAATGACATGTCCTACAAGAACAAAAGATAATGACATTACAAGTAAAAAAAAAATATAAGAAACAACAGTGATATAAAACTTAAGCCATTGAACAAGAAGATTCACCAGATTTAAGCCAAAAAACGAGCCATATACCAACCAGGTCCAACCCATTTTCCCTGACAAAGTTATGACAAACACAAACACAAACACAAGCCCAAACACACAGAAATACTCTAACAACAAAATATCATATTAGATAAGCATTAGCTGGAAAGCAGAGCCATAGACATATGAATGTATCAGAAATCAACAAGTATAATAGGATAAGTATAACTGATTTACTTCGAAGTTAATTTCTTGAAGTCTAGATCGAAACTTGCATGCCAGCACTACAAGAAATACGATGTGGTGGTGGGCCCCATATGATGTGCCACATCATCAACGGTAGCTATGATTAGGGATGATAAAAATATATGATTTCTACCAAACCAAGGCTGGTGTCAAGTGGACACTGGAAAGTAAAAGAAAAAAAAATTAAATTTGAGAGTTTCAAAGTAGGAATCATTTATTTATTTATATTCATCCCATCAAAGTTCACCTCTCTCCATAGCATGTTAATCCTCAATGGACCCTGCACACTACGGCTGATGGCCTCTTTTGTCCCCACTTCTACATTTTCTTTCAAGTGATCAATGCTGGTGGGGGTTGTAGTGACAGTGCAGGGTTCTTTGAGGATTGAAAATGGATAGGAGGATGATTAGGTATTTGTTGGAGCTTTTTGTTAAAGTATAATTCGGAGTATGATAAAACCTTTATTAAAAGTAGTCGACTGATAATTATGTCCAAAAATGTTTCTTTTTTCTTGACTAAAATCACTTGACTAAAATATGTGGGTGGCCTGCTATATATTATGTTTGACTAAAATCATGATGAATAACAACATGAAAGATCATTCATTATATATAAAGACTAAAGTGTAAGCCATTAGTAAGAACCGAGTTGTGCATCAATAGCTAGCTCATCAGCTAGTCTAGGTCTAGAACCACCTAATGCCTACCAGGTTTTATCCCTTCACAGTTGGAAAACCAATGAGCAATAATAAATGAGCAATATCAAACAACCACCAACGTAAATATGGTCTTCAATACTGGTTGCCTAGCTACCTCAAAAACCCATCTCCAAACCCATGAATTGATCATCATGATCAATTGGTGAAAGCTAGCATAGATTCATCACAAGCAATCTCTATCTCTAAGGAATTAGTTTCCTGATCCTCATAGATTAGGAGCAATATACTTCTATTGCATTCTATTCAAGAAAATTGTTTGCATCAGACATAAACAAATGAACTGCACAGACCTGATGAAATCTTATAGAAAAGAATATAAGAATGGAAGATAAAAATCTATATACATGGAGAAAACCTTATGAGAATTCAGTTAAAGCTAATTGGGAAGCATTAATTGATTCTAAATCTTTGAAGATGAGGATTCACGTTATCAGCTATAGTGATGGTATATTCTTGCTTCTCTATGTGCTTCAAAAACCTTTAACTTTGAACCTGTATTAGCAGAATGTTCGGCCCTTAAGAAATTACAACTCTCTGCAGATTTGGGCTTTTAATGTGTTAATTTGGAAGGGGTTGCAGAATTTGTTATACAGGCATGTAATAATGGTGAAGAATGTTGGTCTTGGTATGGGCAGATTATAAAGGATATTGGAGATTTTCTACACGGGAGGTCTTTGTGGAAATTATCATTCATGTATAGGGAATGCAATCAAGTGGCTCATCATCTTGCAAAGCTTGGAGTTATAGTTGAATAAAATGGCGTTGCAAGCCACGATAGTATGTGAGCTTTACGCACCAATCTTTTGTAGGCTCTTCTAGATGGAACTGAATGATTAATGATCTGGGAGTTGAATGGTATGGCACACATGAGCATGAGGTGCTAAAAAATCAGGTACCCATGTTCTTATATTTCATTTATCTTGTTTAGATACAGGTTATTCCTAAATCAATCAGACACACACTCCCTTGAAGAAAACATTGTACGTTTCAAAGTCAATATCAGTGACCATACAATTAGACACATTACACGCTTAAATTATTTCAGGAGCAACAAGAAGCTGTACCCGTATCACAGTTTAATCAAACCTTTAGAAAGAAAGTTTAATTAAACCTCAACGGCCAGCCATTGATGAGTTAGAAAGTTTAACATAAATAATTGAAGCTTAGGGCATAATCTCTGTTTGCTAGAGTACATCTTTTAAAACATAGAATACAACCAATAATACGAAGCAGATAACAGATTAAAATAAACTGCAACTTTATATAGATAAAGTTGTTGGTTTTCAAACAGAGAAAGTTGATCAGCATAGGATCTAGTAATTTCTCATGCACCAAAATATACTGAACAATAGAAAGAAAAACAAAAGGTTATAGATCTAAACAAAACTCTAACAAATAAAACCCAAAAAGAAAAGAGCCGATCTAGCCAACCAAAACACTACTCACGCACTACCACAACATAACAGATTATAGATCTGGGCGAAAAAAGAAAACCCAAAAAGAAAAGAGCAGATCTAGCCAAACGGCAGCCTCTGCTAGTCACCGCGACGATGGCTAGCGGTTTCTTCCCCAACACACTCTTGATACGAAAGAACCTCCCCCATGGAGAAGAGATCTAAATGCTCAAAACACAGAGAGGAGAGAGAGGAATATACCGAGAGTTGCGAAAACTCTTCTATGGAGTCGTGGACGGTGGCCTCAGATAACACTGGCGGCGATGGTTGTGGTTTCGGTGCTCGATCAAGAGAGAGAGAGAGAGAGATCTGAATTTTGTCACCAGGGGGCGGCTAGAATAGGTTTTTTTTTTTTTAGTTTATATACCCCGGGTACCGGGTTTTAAACTCGGGTCCCGAATTTAAAATTCGGTACCCGGACTGGATTAATCCGGTTTTCCAAATTCGGGTGCTGACTTGGATTTGACCCGGGCTGAAAACCTGAACCGGATTCCGGTCCGGGCCAGATTTTATCCGGCCCGGATGAACAACCCTAGTGGAGATGATGTGTAATGATGATTTCTTATAGAAAGATCCTGATGAGGCCATAGAATATCTCAATGAGTTTGCTGAAAAAGCTCACACTTGGACTAGACCTAGTGCTACTGAGAGCACAAATAGGTCACGACCTGCAAGAAACCCAAATGGTGGTGGAATTTACCATCTCAGGGAAGAGGATAACTTGAAGGGTAAGGTTGAGATGCTCACTAGGGAGCTAGAGGTGTTGAAGAATAAAGACTTAAAGCCAACACACATGGCTAATCATGTAGAGTCTTTTGGACCATGTTTTGTGTGCGGCGGGGTAGATCACCTCGCCCAAGAGTATCCCACATTTTTTGAGATGAGAGTGATGTATAAGGAACAATGTAATGCCTTAGGTATGTACAAGAAGCCTTTTACACCTTTATATGATACCTATAATCCGGGGTGGCCAGTCACTCCAATTTTAGCTAGAAGTCTAAAAACCAGCCGCCTGCACAATCCCCTAGATCATATCCTGCACCATATCATGCATCTTCTTCTTCTAGGAGCCTTTAGAAGATACTTTACATGCTTTTTATTGGGCACAGAGTAAAAACTAATCAAAAGTTTAAATCTTTGATTATGCAGGTTGTTGAAGAAAATAAAGAGATCAAGAGTCATATATCCAAGATGATGAGGTCCTTGAGTGTGAATGAGAGTGGCAAGTTCCCTTCTCAACCTCAATCCACACCCCAAGGTCAACATATGGCACAAGGAAATTTGAAAGAGGTTAATGCCATTGTGACAAGAAGTGGTAAGTCCTTACACATCCCAACAATTGATAAACCAGAGGATGTTGAAGCTGAACAAAGTAATGATAGTACTGAGTTGCCCAAGGAAGTCGAGGTAATGAAGAGCTCGGTTAAGATACTATTTCCTCAAGTTTTAAAATCTGGTATGCAAACTTTAGATTATAGTAATGAAACCTTGGAAAACCTCAGGCAGGTAAAGATTAACCTTCTTTTTTTGCATGTTATTAAACAAGTTTCTACTTATGCAAAAGTTCTCAAAGATTTGTGTACAGTTAAGAGGAAGCACCATGTTAAGAAGACAACATTTTTGATAGAGCAAGTTAGTGCACTAATTGAGCAGCGAATTCCTTCTAAGTACAAGGATTCTGGTTGTTCAACCATTGCATGATATTGGGAATCATGAGTTTGGGCAGGCCTTGCTAGATTTGGGAGCTAGTATTAATTTGATGTCTTATTCCATTTATTTGTAGCTTGGTTTGGGTGAAATTAAGTCTACTTTTGTTGTGCTTCAGTTGGCTGATCGTTTAGTTAAGAAGTCGAGAGGGATAGTTGAAAATGTTTTAATCCAAATTGACAAGTTTTATTATCCTATTGATTTCTTAATTTTGGATACTTAGTCGGTTGTTGAGTTTGACTCTAAGGTTCCTCTCATATTAGGTAGACCTTTCCTTGCTACGGCTAATGCACTTATAAATTACAGGAATGGGTTGATGAAACTATCTTTTAGAAACATGACCATGGAGGTCAATATTTTTCATATTGAGAAACAGCCAATAGATGACGATTACCACCAAACATATATGATTGATACACTCATAGACAATGGAGTTCACACAACTCATGATTTTGATCCCTTTGAATATTCCCTTGTTAATTATGAATTTGATACTATTAGTGATTTATCTGATGTTGTTGATATATGTGTTGTTTTTTATAAAACTCAGGATTATGGATCACGGGTATGGCAATCGAAATTTGAGAAGTTGCCTAAGAAAGGTGAAAAACAGATTCCTGTAAGTATGAAAGCATCAAGAGTTAAATTGAAACCTTTGCCTAAGTAAAAAATTTATAAGCCTAAAATGAAAGCGTTTCATGGTAAAAATATTTTTAGGAATAGGTTTGAGCCTAATGATCAAGTATACTTATATGATTTTGGACTTCATAAGCACTAAGGAAAACTTCGGTTTAGGTGGACTGGCCCCTTTTGTAGTGAAAAATATTTTTGAAAATGGGGCGGTAGAAATAGAGGATCCTAAGGATGGTCGGATCTTTAAAGTAAATGGTCAATGCTTTAAAGTATTAATTGATAGGCAAGTTCCGGAAGTGGAAGACATTCCACTTGTGGATCCGGTCTATCAACGTTGACCACACCACGCATGTATGTTTTTCTTTATTTGTTTTGTTTGTTTTGTTTGATTTTCATTTTCTCTTATTTTTTTTTCTTTTCCTTTTTGTTTGCTGTTGTTTTATTTGTTTTTGTTTGCAGGATAGTTTCATTTCGTCATTTCAAGTTACCATCTTTGGTGCTTAGCAAGCTATCCAAGTCACTCATCAGGTGTATTCTTTCCTTTTTAGTTACTCCCTATTCAATTCTGATTATTAAATATTGAGGACAATGTTTCATTTAAATTAGGGGGTGGTGGTGCAAATTCATTATTTAAAATACTTGTTGGAACTCTGTGGCATATTTTCATGTCATTTTTTTTTAATTTACATCACACGTGCATCATTTTCACATGTGTACTTATTCTCATTTATAGCCATCTTTGTGAACTTACCAAACCCACCATAATCATTTTTACTGAAGCATTCACGGAACCCCTAATGCACTCATCCAAGTTTTGTGGTAAGATGGTGGTTTGACACATGTAGTTAGAGAACTCTTTTGCTTAAGTATTCATGTGAGTTTGGAGAAGATTGAGAGCCTATAAATGTAGTAAATTGTGATAAGCGTTCATTAATATGTTGAATTGGGCACTTCTTTTGAGCATATCATTACATAGTTTGTGGTAAGATGGTGGATATACTTGGGATATGACGAAAGTCAACTTAGGATCAACGTTTGAGCCTTTCCAGCTAACTCTTTCCATCATAGACCCCTAGTAGCTAACTTTGAGCCAAGAAACATATATAGCTTTTTCTTTTCATATGCCCACATTATCCATGCCTCTCCACATTGAAGTATAACTTATACATTGATTTTTCTACCCTTTTTACTTCCAAGTGTATACTAGGTGTGGAATTTGCATTTTCTTTCTTTTGTTTTATCATTTTCAATAAAAAAAAAAGAAAAAAAAAAAGAAGAGTACATGTTGCAAAGAGTTCAATTGAGTGAGTTTCAAAGGATACAAAAAAAAAAAAAAAAACAAAAAAAGTCAAGGTTGGGTAGAAATGGCAAGAATACCAAAGTGACATGTGTTTGTTTATTAAATTGTTGAAAAAAAACGAGAAAAAAATAAAGAAAAGCAATGTTATTCGATAATTTGAAAAGTTGGAGAGTATGTGTGACGCCCCCAAATTCCGCTTGGGATTGAACGGACATTTGAAGCGTCGAGACATGCAACACAAGGTTACCTGCCCCCGTTCATGACATATAAGATGCAATGTTCCTAACATGCATCTAGCATTATGCAATATTCGCAGCGGATAATCTTTTTCTTTAGCAATACTATGCACCAAACTAAATATATCCCAAATACTTGAAATATAATTCATACATAAAGGCATACTAAAAAGCCGTGATCATCACACTAGTCCAAAATGGTTGTGATCAAAAGAATACTTGAGATACAACTCCAAAAGTACAAGTATTAACCTAAGTTAAATACTATACCATCATCAACATCGCACCGTGGCCTAGTCGACCGTATTCAGTTGGTCAGATTCCAATTCTCCTTTGGGTCCTGTAACAAGATCTACCATTCGGGGGAATGGTAGTTGGGACTACCACAGTGAGATTTGATTACAAATCTCAGTAAGTTAACATAAAACTCACACACAGGTTAAAAATGCATGCATGGCAGTAAAAGCATAAATGCATAATTATAGTCATACATAAACATAGTATAACTTGACATATAGCATGACTTAACCAGAACTTAAGCGTGAACTGAACTTGACTTAACATGGCATGAACTTAAGCTTAAAACATAACATGAACAAACAACATAACATGAACGTGAAACATAACATGGACTTGAAATATAGCATGAACGTAAACCTGCATAACATAAATAAGAACTTGAAAATAACATAAACTTGAACATAACATGTACGTGAGTATAACATAACATGGACTTGATCTAAAACTTGACTTATCATGTATTTGATCTGAAACTGGACTTAACATAGACTTGGAATCTTATTCAATTGTCTTGATTAATAACGTGCGTTAATACGTACTCCACAATTGTTGTGGTCCCACGTATTCAAGTAACATAAAACATAATACGTACTCCACAGTTGTTGTGGCCCCACGTATTCTACATGTCACAATTGCTGTGTCTCATGTAGTGTATGCTCCACAGTTGTTGTGGCCCCATACTTCATGCTCCACAGTTGTTGTGGCCCCATGAATACACATAACATAAAATATAATACGTACTCCACAGTTGTTGTGGCCCCACGTATTCTACATGTCACAATTGCTGTGTCTCATGTAGTGTATGCTCCACAGTTGTTGTGGCCCCATACTTTATGTAACATAAAATATAATACGTACTCCACAGTTGTTGTGGCCCCACGCATTATAAGTAACATAAATATAATACGTACTCCACAGTTGTTGTGGCCCCACGCATTATAAGTAACATAAATATAATACGTACTCCACAGTTGTTGTGGCCCCACGCATTATAGTAACATAAAATATAATACGTACTCCACAGTTGTTGTGGCCCCACGCATTATAAGTAACATAAATATAATACGTACTCCACAGTTGTTGTGGCCCCACGCATTATAAGTAACATAAATATAATACGTACTCCACAGTTGTTGTGGCCCCACGCATTATAGTAACATAAAATATAATACGTACTCCACAGTTGTTGTGGCCCCACGCATTATAAGTAACATAAATATAATACGTACTCCACAGTTGTTGTGGCCCCACGCATTATAAGTAACATAAATATAATACGTACTCCACAGTTGTTGTGGCCCCACGCATTATAAGTAACATAAATATAATACGTACTCCACAGTTGTTGTGGCCCCACGCATTATAAGTAACATAAATATAATACGTACTCCACAGTTGTTGTGGCCCCACGCATTATAAGTAACATAAATATAATACGTACTCCACAGTTGTTGTGGCCCCACGCATTATAAGTAACATAAAATATAATACGTACTCCACAGTTGTTGTGGCCCCACGCATTATACGTAACATAAAATATAATACGTACTCCACAGTTGTTGTGGCCCCACGTATTCATGTAACATAAAACATAATACGTACTCCACAGTTGTTGTGGTCCCACGTATTCTACATGTCACAATTGCTGTGTCTCATGTAGTGTATGCTCCACAGTTGTTGTGGCCCCATACTTCATGCTCCACAGTTGTTGTGGCCCCATGAATACACATAACATAAAATATAATACGTACTCCACAGTTGTTGTGGCCCCACGTATTCTACATGTCACAATTGCTGTGTCTCATGTAGTGTATGCTCCACAGTTGTTGTGGCCCCACTACTTTATAAGTAACATAAAATATAATACGTACTCCACAGTTGTTGTGGCCCCACGCATTATAAGTAACATAAATATAATACGTACTCCACAGTTGTTGTGGCCCCACGCATTATAAGTAACATAAAATATAATACGTACTCCACAGTTGTTGTGGCCCCACGTATTATACGTAACATAACATGTCTTATCTTTCTTAATGCATGAGATATTATTTAATATCATATACTTTTCTAACATGGCGTATACTTGTAAATGGCACAATATGATTTAATCATAAACATTTCATGGCATACATGTATCATGATGACATACTTAACATGGCATAAACGATATACATAAATTGTAGTTCTCTTACCCATCACACATACACAATAAACTGATAGTAAGTTAGAGGCTAACTTACCTCGATCGTCGCGTTCTATGAGAATAGAGCGCGAAACAGAGGAACTGCACAACAGCTGGAAGAGGAACACTCAAGTCCTTAAGATTTTCAATTCTGAACTCAATTGCCATATTGTGAGCACTTGCAACACTACGGGCAACGTGAGGTTTCACTATACTCGAAAGAGATAATTTGACTTCAGAAAACCTTTGCACTAAAACAAGTTCATTAAAATTATCAATAATAACCAACAAACAATTCCTTTCTCAATCCATATACTCTTAGCCATAGTCAACCACAAGATGACACCAGTCACCC